>OMLC01102889.1:0-11239 GCA_900302585.1 Regalecus glesne | reverse complement strand
AATTACCCAAATAAAATTTGAAGCTTTTGATTATCATCTCACACTGCATTGTAACTTAAACTATGTCTTTTTATCTGTCTTTAAATTTCTTTTTGCCTCATGTTGCTTTTCTCAAAGCACTTTGAATCACCTTGTTGTTGAAATTTGCAATACAATTAAAGTTGTCCTACTCACAAAGGATAATCAGGACTTCAGAGGAAGTCATTGGTGGCAACCTGCCTTCCATTCAAGATTTATACATCTCTAGAGTCAGGAAATGGACAGGCAACATCACTGCAGACCCATCACATCCTGATTACAACCTCTTCCGACACCTCCCCTTTGGTAGGCACTACAGTGCACTGTACACCAACAGAACCAGACACAGGAGAAGAAAATCTGCAGGCTGTCACTGTGATAAACACTCAACATTGTCAAAATAAATCAAATAAATCCAAAATCATTCTGACAGCAGGATGGAAAGAACAAGGAAGGTACATTTCTTCAGCCAGCACTCACTGCACACATGTGTGTGTTCTAGTTTGTGTCTGAGAAATAAAATCTCTCTTCTCTTCAATAATGTTCTTGTGGCTGAGTAAGCAAAGATCCCCTCAGCCATGTTCCAAAATCAAGAGTGGAGGCTGTTACAGCAACAAAGAGGAACCAACCTCATATCAATACTCATAGTTTTCGAATGAGATGTTCAATAAGTACATATGGATTTCCAAATACTTTTGGGCATGTAGTATATATCTGAATGAAACAGAACTGGAAGTAGGGATTTAGTGAGGGTGGGTGGGGTTGATTTGACAGCCAGTCATGGCCACGCATTTTCAAAGGAATGTGGATGTCAATATGCTATTGCTTTTAGTTTGATGGTGGAACATCACTTCTCCTTTCTGAATCTCACTCCCAGTTCATCGGACAATTTGTTCTTATTTGCCCTCAAGAATGAGAATACATATGTTGTTTTTTTTAACTTCATGGGACCTTAAATAACAATTTCATTCACTGAAATATTTTCACCAACATTCTGACCTTTTTCTGCTTTTCTTTCTCAAGGGTCCACAGCAGCTGTCCATCAAACTTGGATGCCATCATAACCAATGCATGATCAGCCTCAATTGCTGTCACAGACAGTCCGAGTCCAAAAGACAGAAACCGGGTCAGGTGACCCTGTGTAAAGCATAGAAATGGAGACAGCGTATGAAACTGGTGTTGAAAGATGGCTCCATTTCTGTGAAGATGTTTTGGGGGAGATCAGGTCATTTCATTTATCAAAAGTAATGATAAATTATCAAATAAAAATAGTCTAGCACTGATATTACTGACTGCTTACTAGTATACCAAGATTGCAAAATTACAAGAAAACTCTATAACCAGCCCTGCTCTCCCAGTGCACCACATACACACCAAAACTGATAATGGGACTTCATACCATGCAGTATTTCCGTATTTTATTTCAGTATGCAATATAAATGCAATATAAATTCACCATGTAATATAAATAATTATGTATGCAACTTTAACTGCCAAGTCTTTTTATGCCTTTGTTCTGCTTTCCACCTTGCTGCTTGTAACTCTGTGAATTTCCCCTTGTGGGACTCATAAAGGAGTATTGTATCTTGTCTTGAAAATATGATCTAGACTTTGGTAGCAGAAACCATAGATTAAGAACAATACCTGACCTGAGCCCACATCTACAACACTCTGGCAGTCAGTCTGGTTGCAGAGCTGTTTTACCAACTAGGAAGAAAGATGGTCAGTTAAAGAAACAAAAGTACAGTAAACAACATTTTTTGTGTTTTGTGGTAGGGATGGTGCTCACAAAAAGTACTAGGGATAATTACCACACCCAGCCTACGGATCTCATGCTGTTTCTTAGGTTTGACATGTTTCCTGAATATATGCTCCAGCAGAAAGCTCTGGCTCTGGTTTTCCAGGAATTCTTCTAGTTTCACTGGGCCCGTTTCCCAGTCCTGCTTAGGCCCAGCCAACCGAGGAAAGGCCAGGGCATGTGCTGTGGCCCGGAAAGCCAAGAGAGAAAGAGGCCATACCATTGGATACCTGTGATAAAAACATACCCAGGATCACCTTTTAATTTTCTTTAAACATTTTATTACCACATGACAAAGTCCAGTGGAATCTGATCTTTGTGTTTAATCCATCCTATTGTTTAGGAATAGTGAGCAGCCGGCATGTGGTGCTAAAGGTGCAGTAACTTACTCAAGAACACCTCGACATGCTTTCTGCAGGAGCGGGATCAAACCTGCAACCTTATGAGTGCCAGACAACCCCTCTATCCACTGAGCTATGCCGCCCCACATAAACATAAATAAGGCACTTGAATGAGGAAAGTAAAAAGTGACAGTACAGACAGTGCAACATAAAGAGGTATATAAAGTTTTCTAACCTTATTTCTTAACATGGATTACTAGGCATGCATAACTTCAATTCAATTCATCTTCCTTCAGTAGATACTTTAATCCAAAGTGGGGCACATTTGAGTGCTAGATACACTGTGCCATAGTCTAGTATTGAGCCACGTTTATCTTTTTTTGTTGTTGATACCTGGTACTTAAACAGTCTAATTCTCCAAGTGAAATCCGCAGGGTTTGACACACAATAAAAATCAAAATATCCACAATAAATCTTATCAGATTACCACATCGAATACCTCCTGTCCTTGTGTGCTGGGTCCAGTAAGAGGTCTGCGATCTGTGGGGGTGACAGGTCACAGAGTGCCTGCTGCCATCTGATGGGTAATGTGTTCCAGAGATCTTCAGTAAAGAATTCCTGTGAGGGTATAATGTTGACAGCATGACTGGAACATGAATGTTGTAACTATAGTATTATTATTATTATTATTATTATTATCATTTTTATTATTATTGTTATATTTTATGTTTCACTATAGTTACAATTTGTAAAGGCAAGCTCACAGTAAGGTCACAATGCATTTATATAAACGTAATCAAAAGCTCAGTTTCCCTCAGCCCATTTGGCAAAACACATAAATAGCTTCCACTATCAGAACAGCAAGTGATCAAACAGGTTGAAACGTTTACAAAATTATATTGATAGCTACATACGATTATGTAGGAGTCGGATATGTGTTTATATGTCGACAGAAAACTGGTGAGATTCTTCGCCAACCTCCTTAGTTCATCCGATGAGAGGGTTGGGGAGAACATCTCGGCATCGTCTGCTATGAGGTCTTGTTTGGAGAGAACCAGAAAACTCAGATAGCAACATGTAACTGTGGTACTCCGTTTTTTCACGTCATAAAAACACCAAACAAATATATTCGTGGTTAAATTGGCAAGTGCGACCGAAAACAAAACACTGACCCTCGTTAAGCTTTAGCCCTGTGTATTCAAACAGCATAGCGGCTAACTACAACACCATCCGGATGTTTACCTTGTCCCAGGGTGATCCGGAAGTACTGATCCCGTAACCAGGGTTGTGTGCGTTTTGGGCTGCAGGTATTTTACATTTCACTTTGGGCTGTTTTCATTCATTATATTTCTTTTTGTTTATCGTATAGACGTGAATCCAACTATTTTCTGAAGTTGAGGTCTATATTTATTACTGTTGGGAATTATTAATTAAAGCATTTACTGCCACATTAAGCTAACTCGCTTCAGCTAGCATGAATGAGCGAAAAGCTAAAAACGGACTATGCTAACGTCAACGGTGATTTATGTCACTTAATTTCAAGTTGTAGGAAATCACACAAGCCAGGCCATTTTTATTTGAATAGTTCACATACTTGTAAGGACTACAGTTCATTGCTTTAGGTGTTATAAGGTAATTGGTGAAATTTGATTTCTAAACGTACCTTTACTAATATTGTAGATAAATGCAAGTAAATTCTTACATAACACACTCAAAAATAGTGTACAAATAGGACACAGGTGCTGTACAGATCAGAGCAAGCAGCTAAAATAAATGACTAGAAACACTGACAGAAATAACAAAGGACACCGCTTGTAGCCACAAATGATCAATAAATAAATGAGTATAGGCACCAGCCAGACATTAGCCACACCAGAGGGATTCAAACGCTACTGAATTAAGATAAGTTTTGAGCCAGGACTTAAAAGTCAGTTGTAATCCTCTGTTCTTAATAGAAGTCCTGCATTGTTGCTAATCATAGGCAGTCAGTCGTTGTAAACTTCTTCTATCTCATACTGCTTCGCAGGGAATTCACCGCAGCCAATCCACATTTAACAAGAATGAAGCAAGCCTATGTCTCAAGGTGAAAAACAAGAAGATCTAATTGGCTTTTATTCTTTGAATGTGCATTGAGATCTATTTGCCATTTTAATTGTGTTGAAACAATATACTGTTTTGACTCAGCTGTTGCCAGGCTTTTTTATCCAACATGTCAGACATTCTAATCAATATTGTTACCTCTGATGACCAAGTATCAACAAACATTCAACCACGAAAGATGGATGATAAACATAAGAGAAAGAGAAGATTTTTGGAGAGGAAGCGTTACCCAAAGGACAAGTACAATACATTCAAGCACAAAAAGACACAGTCTACACAGGGGCCCAACTGTCATATCCCTGTTTCAGAGGAGAATAGAATCAAGCCTTCCCCCTTTCCCACTGTGACACAGGCCCAGAAATCACTTTGTGCTTCCAAGTCCAGAAGCAGTGTTGTCTGCAGCTCCAGGCCCTCAGAATCCACCAAAAGCCCGGCCACCTTGACTGTCACATTTTCGAATACAAGTAATCCCCGACAGAATATTAAACTGGCTACCAAAGGTACCTCAGCACCTCAAAGTCTCAAACCCACAGCCTGTGTCTCAAGTGGATCATCGCCTATTGGAAACCCTGCAAAGTACCTTGCGATTGATTGTGAGATGGTGGGCACGGGCCCAAAGGGATGTGTCGGCCAGCTAGCACGCTGCAGTATCGTCTCCTATGAGGGAGATGTTGTGTATGACAAGTTCATCAAGCCTACTATGCCCATTACTGACTACCGCACACGCTGGAGTGGCATCAAGCCCAGGGACCTCATCAAGGCCACCCCATATGTAGATGCAAGGAATGAGGTGAGTGGAGGGGTAGACAATGCTGAAATATTCTGTTGATATTCATAATTTGTATTTACTGTCACTGTAAGGGTCTCCGTGGGGAGTCTTATGTCAACAGGTAAAAGGAAGGCCTTAATAGTTTAAGTTGGATGTTAAACCGAATCATAAGTCGAAATGGAGCAAAGTAGAAATAAAAGAAATTACAGCCATTATTCTAACATTGGAGGAATGCTCAGTTATGCCAAATGAACTTTATTTTATATAGGACTTTTCTAGCTACAACAGCCATCCAAAATGGTTTACAATTAACTCCTCTCATTCACCAACACTCATTCATACACTAATGACATTGTCTAACATGTAAGGTAACAACCAGTTCATTGGGAGTAGTTAGAGGTTTTTGCAAGGAGGAGCCAGGGATAAAACCAGCAACCATCCAGTTACCAGATGACCTGTTCTACCTTCTGAGACACTGCTGCTCCAGTTTAAAAAAAAGTTTATGTATGAAATGTGTGCTCTGAGCATTATGTGGAAATTCATTCACTGCCACTACATGTTATCCACATCATGTGAGTTGAAATTAGTGGCTTGAAGACTTCAGTTTGTCAAATAGCCATGTAAGCTTCATATCCTATTTTAACTGCTATGTGTGCCACTAGATGTGAGTGTATGCTAATGTTCACAACATGAGTCCAGACAATTAATGCAACAGATATCGTTTCATTTCCAGAATGACACTTTATCATAGATTAGTTGTAAGTCTGTCCTAAAGAGTTATGGTCCCCAAAGACTCAGAAGTCATTTAAATCATCACTTAAGAACATATCTTAAGTATTTTGAGAAAAACTTAGTTGTGGTTAGTTACCCTCCATATAGGACCACCAGCATATGCATAAAGAATGAGTAATTGGAGTAGCGGGTGGAAGACGTTTTAATGTAAACAAATGACTTAAATTCATAAATGAAAAGAATGTCTGTCTTTCAATCCTAGATCCTTAGGTTACTCACAGGGAAGGTTGTGATTGGCCATGCCATCCACAATGACTTTAAAGCCCTGGGCTACTACCACCCCTGGTCGCTTGTCAGAGACACCTCCAAGATCCCTTTGCTCAACTGCAAGGCTGGCTTTCGTGAAAAGGACCGTGTCTCACTAAAGCGACTGACCAAGGCCGTATTCAATCGGGATATACAGGTAGGTGCATATTAACCCTGTAGATAAAGAAGATAGCTTGATTGTGTTAATTAAGGCAAGATACTTAAAGTCTTAAAATATCTTGAAACTAGAATATCCAACACTGGTATGTGTATTTTGTGACATCTCATAACATGGCAACAACTACCAAGTGTTTCCACCCAAGGTAGGCTCGCCTTTAATCCAAACTCTCATCTTCAGCTTCTGATGATTCTTTCAGTTCTTTCATGTTCCCATTGGACTCACGGCCATATTCTGATTCTCTATTTGTTCAGATAGTATGAGGCTTCGTAAGGCAAACCTATTTAAAGAGATGCAAGAAGCTCACAGTAGAAGGGACAATAGTTTGATTCATCTGATGGGCACTTCCAGGGTGATCAATACGGATAGTTCATGTCTATGTTTTAGAAGAAAGGCCACACTATAACTGTGCGTTACAGTGAAACTTGTCTTTTGCTTCAAACCCACCCTACTATATAGGAGCAGTAGGCAGCTGCTACGCCTGGGAACCAACTCCAGTTCTTTTTCCTATCGCTAAGTTGTATGTCTTCATTTCCAGGCCTCGCTAAGGGATAAGGAAGGCTTATGTATTTTTAAGTCTAAAGATAACAGAGACATGGATTGTACAAAGAAGGGTTTTACCAAATGTAGCTCTTGATATTTTTAACACCCATTGCAAATATGAAGAGCTAAACTTATGTTGACCTAGCAAACTAGAAATGATGACTTATCTCTTCTCTACACCCTTCAAATGAATTTTGTGATGATGGGGGAGGGGGGGTGTCTGAGCCTAGTTCAGTAAGTCTTGGGAAGACGGCAGGGAGACGTGTTTGGTATGTAACTAGTCCATCACAGACCCAACACAATCATTACCTCTGTACAATTTAAAGTTTCTGATTTACTAGTTTGGCTTTGGGCAGTGAGAGAAAACTGGAGAATCCAGTGGAAACCCACCAAATTGGAATATTAGACCCAGAGGCCCAGGAACAAACCCAAGATCCTAATTGGGCAAAGCAACAATATTATCTGCTGAACTACCTTGCTTCTCCGATGCATCCATACTGATTAGACTTTTTATCTTTCTGTCTGCAGACAGGGAAACGGGGTCACTCCTCTGTGGAGGACGCTATGGCCACCATGCAACTTTACAAACTAGTGGAGGAGGAATGGGAGAAGACTTTGGCCTCAAAACACCAGGCCAATTTTTGACTGTTTGGAGGGCTGCGGTGGCTCAGTGGTAGAGTGTTCACCTCCAAATCAGGTATAGTGAGTTTGATCCTACCGTGAGCTGTCAGGAAAAGGGCATCCAGCCTTATTCCCCCATGCTCGGGTAAATGTGAGGCATACGAAGTCAAGTCAGTTTTATTTGTATATAGCCCATTATCACAAATTAACAATGTGTCTCAATGGGGGCCTCCGGTGGTGTAGGGGGGTAAGACACCTATGTTCAGTACATCTCTGTGTCATACAGTCGGGTGTTTGAATCCCAGCTGCACCGTTTCCACACAGCAGAGGTCCATAGTTAGTGGGTCATAATGGGCTAAGCCTCACATGGGTATAGGGGTTAGGTTGGATAAAGTATTGTGGGTTCACTAGTGTCCCCCTCTGGGTGGTCCAGGCCTCTTGGTTAAGTGAAGGGAAAGTACTCTGCTTCATTCTCCTCTGACGGCCAAGCACTGTGCTTTCCCCACCAGACCATGATGTGTGGACTAGTGAGGGCTAGTGGTCATGTGACTTCAGGTGGGGGGAAAAGGGGGATAAACTTAATAGAAAACAAAAACAAAGAAGCAATATACCTCAGTGGGCTTTACATTAACACCTCATCCTGTCCTTAGAGCCTCACATTAGATAAGGAACAACTCCCTATAAGTCCTTTAACGGAGACAAATAGGAAGAGACCTCAGGGAGAGCAACAAAGGAGGAAATCTCTCCCACAACGGACAGACTTGCAATGGATGTTGGATGTAAAGGGCTTTGAGTGGTCATTAAACTAGAGAAGTGCTGTATAAAAATAAGTACATTCACCATTTTAAGCATATTATAGATTACTATGGACATTTTCATTTAGTGAATTGGAGAAAAAAAATCCCGAGTTGAATCCTGGTGACCACCAGTTTATCCAGAGCAGCAGTGTGTGCTTTATGTGAGCCACTGAACCTCCTAGACATTCATCATGAAATGCTCCAGATTACAGTTTTAACAGTGGTTGTCATCTTTGGGGTTATTTTTTTTGGTTTTCTGTTTATGCTAGATGGAACTTTTGGTTAAATCTGGCATACTTCACACGTGGGTGACTATCTGTTGGAAAAATAAAGGTTGTGGACTGCATTTATACGGCACTTTTCTAGTCTGCTGAATGCTCAACGCGATTAATGTATGCCTCACATTCACACGCTGACGGTGCGATGCTGATGATGGAGGCTGCCATGCAAGGCAGCAACCTGCTCATCAGAGGTGGTTCACTGTCTTGCTCAGGGACCCTCTGACACTCTGGAGGAGCCAAGGACCTAACCAGCTCCCTGATTTTGAGAAACTCGCTCTACCTCCTGAGCCATGCCAGCTCTGCAAGGTTCCTTTAAATGTGTTGCTTTATAATCAGGGGCTGCTGCTGCTGCTCTTGCCACAAGGTGGCAGCCTTATACTTATTTCCTTTGGTGGAAGTCAGACTGCTAAACAGTGGGCTGATGATTTGGGGCCTGTTGCAGTTCATGTCTGGAAAATCTGTTGTAGACAAAGACCATGGCAGTTATCTGCATTTAACACGTTTTATATGAGTTTAGATGAGCTTTTTGTGTAACAAAATTGAAATAGAGTTTAACTGTGGTCCTGAACACAAAGACCTTTTGATGGGCTTACTCCACCAGATGTCTGCTTAGTTGTTTCTGTTGCTGCACAGTTCAGCTCTCACCCGCTCTTTAGAAGACCTGTGCTGACTATCCCAGTGGAGCTGGAGTGTGTGTGGTTTTTCAAAGGACCTGGTGAATTAATAAAATGTTTCATCACATGTATTGTTACTTTAGAAGGTCAGTTGGAAAAACCTATGTCAGCTTTGTGGTGGCCAGTACCCAATGTGACCCATTAAAGTCTGACTCTGCAAAGGAAAACCTGACTGTTTTCTCAGCTCTCTGAGCAACACAACAAAGGCTCATGAGGATAAGTACCAATGTGGAAAGTGGTGAACGCACTTACACGCTGCTTTTAAACTAGCATGACTTGAGGTTTGTGGATCTCATAGAATCTAACATAGCACAGATTATGTGAGAGGCAAGAATTGGTTCACTCCTGGGTAAGAGACAGGAGAAGTTCCTCACTGGGGGGAGGGTGATTCCAGAGGAACATTTGCATATAAAGAAACTGATGTACCACCATGAGGAGTTCATGTATTTCAGTCCATGGGTTGTCTTTGTGGAGTAGTTTGTATGTGGAACTCAAAGGATGTACAAACAGCACAGTGTAAAAAGACGTAGAAAGCTAATGTATAAAAGGTGCATGGATTCAAGATGTTCATTGTCACTCCAGTTGTACAAGTAAGATAAGACATGAGATCCTTTTATTAGGCCCACAAGGGAACGTTTACAGTGCAGCAAAGTGAAAAACAGAGCAGGGGCATGAAAAACAGACTTGGCTGTTAAATTCCCTCAGTTGCACAGGAGATTATTTATATTTCATACTGAATCTCACACTGTTGTGTAAAATTCTTTGGCTGGTAGACTCCATTACTGTAACGTGGCATAAAGATAAAGTACAGTAAAGATACATGATAAAAGGTGTGTGTGTGTCTACATACACATTCTTATAAAGCAGTGGGTGTAACAGAATAAGGCATAAAATAAGTAAAGGTGAGTCAAAGCCAGTCCATGGATGAGGGAGGGCTGTGATAACTTCAACTCTTCCAGCATTGAGACTGCGTGATGTGGGGGTTGTATGTGAATCACGATGACTGCTTACAAATGATATGAGGTACAGACAGTGAAGTCAGTTGAATGTGTCGTATTACATTTGTGCTGTTTATAATGATTTGTTCTTTGAGTTTGTTGTATAACTACTGTTCATTTCAATTTAACTTTACATGAATAGTTGAAGGGGGAGAAGTTCAGTCATCATGAGGGTCTCAGAGTAGAGCCTCTGCTCCTCTACCTAGAGAGGAGCCAGTGGAGGAGGTTCAGCATCTAGTCAGGAGGTCACCTGGTCTCCTCCCTAGTGAGGTGTTCCAGACACGTCCAGCTGGGAGGAGGCCACGGGGTAGACTGAGGACCAGGTGGAGGGATTATATCTCCACCCTGGGACCACCTCAGGACCCCCAGTCAGAGCTGGTGGGTGTGGCCAGGAGGAGGAGGTCTGGGGTCCCTGCTGGAGCTCCATGACCTGACTTAGGATAAGTGGGTGATGATGGATGGATGGATGAGGAAGGTGACTGTACCAGGTTTCTGGAAAACTATGGCTTAGCAAACTATGAAGAACAGGCTTGAACGTGATGCTGAAGGTATGAAATACAGTTTAAATGATTGATTTTTTAAATGAAAATGTGAAAACTGGGTGTTCCCGCTCAGAGTCTCTTTTTGTGTCCTTTCACCACAGCGAGCAAGGAGCATGTTGATGACAACGATAATGCTGATGATGCCGATGATGAGGATGGTGCTGATGATGAGGATGGTGCTTATGATGATGATGATGATGATGATGATGATGCCGATGATGAGGATGGTGCTGATGAGGGTGCTGATGATGATGATGATGCTGATGATGAGGGTGCTGATGATGATGATGATGATGATGATGATGAGGGTGATGATGGTGAGTAACCACGGTTAGTGTGAAAGCCCCTTCATGCATCCTGGTGCCCTGATCCTTACTCTTGTGTTTCTGTGTTCTGAGAGAACACCTGTAGAAAACATGTGAGGAACTTGAACAAGACGTGTAGTGCGCCCCCGTGATCCCTGCTCGCTATGGGAAGGGTATTTAAAAAGCCAGGTGGTCTTTCAGGTGTTCAGAGAGAGGGAGAGGGGGAGGGGGGCCTG
>OMLC01102886.1:0-12846 GCA_900302585.1 Regalecus glesne | reverse complement strand
CTAAAGGAAAACAAAGGCCAAGCCAAGTTTCCCATTAAACATGCATGAGAGAGAACAGGAACTTAATTGATTGATAAGTTTTTACTTCCACAACATTCCACTTCTCCTCTGCTCAGCATGCTAGCTATCTTTCTTTTGTCTCCTTGAGACGACTGTCATCTTAATTTCACACCGCTTGTTCTCTGGGAAAACTGTCATTGACAGTTTTGGCATAGTTGTCTGTGTTTGTGTCTGCAGGGGAGGCAGGCAAAACTCCTTTTGACATTTCATTTGACTTTATTACAGAACACTTCTGAGTGTGTTGTCAGTGCCTGCACCAATCGGTGAGCAGGGGAAACAGGAAGCTCCCTCTGCTTTTGTGCAATTTATCATCAGAAAAGACAGGCACACACTTTGAGTGCTTGAGGTGGCTGCTTAACTGATGTGTCACCCTACCTACCAGCAGTCCTCCTCAGCAGCTGTGCTGTGTGCTGGGTGTGGCTTGGTTTGGTGCGTGTCTTACCTATCACTGGGGTTGACTTACTGTAACACTCTCACTCAGTCACGCGTAGAGCACACGCAGATACACACACTATCTCCCTTCACTTCCTTTTTGATATGTGCCCCACTGATTCACACGCCCGAGCACATTTATCCTTTAAAATGTACACAGGAAACTTCCAAACCTGCGTACAAGTTCTTTTCTGTTGCGTCCTGTTTTCTCTCTGCTGCCTGAGGATACCATGAAGGAGCCTCCCCAGTGCATCACTGACATAGTGAGCATTCCACCTCTTTTAACTCTTTCCAAGTGATCCTCTCTGCTTTCAAACACTCACCTCGCTACGGGAAACCTCCACATACTCGATTTGCATAATGAATGTCATACCACAAGCCACATGGGCAAGCGACGTGAATAGCTTACAGCATAATATGAGTCAAAAGGTAATTTAAAAGCCACAATTATCTTTAATTCTCTCATGTTCTTTTTTGACTTTGATATTGTCATTTCAGAATTAACAAACCAGTTTGCCTCAAAAAGCGTTTTTTTTTAAGCTTGTTCTGCTATTTTCTGCGATCCATGATTCTTTGCTTAGATTTCCTTGAGTCGGTAGAGAATGGTATGGTTTAAATAAAGGTTTACTAAAGTAATCATGTCAATTATACATTAAGAGTATTGCTGTTCTCTGTGAAAAGCCACCATGGCCGCAAGAGTGGAAAGAGGAGATTTCTTTGTGTTGCTGTATTGTTTTAATCTATTTCTCTTGGTAGTCAAATTTATGACCTGCATACATGCCAGGTGGCCACTGTCTCTAATTTCAGGTCAGTCCCTGACACCGAAGCCTACAGCCTGTGTGTTCGTAGATTAACTTGATTATTCTATATGCAGGAAGGGGGCAACCTCACTTTTACTTGTTCCTACCGTATTTTTCCAAGGTTTCTGCCAAGATCTTAAAGCCATACCTCAGCAATTAAAACAGTGGGGTCATAAAACTGCAGACCACTAATAAAAGAGTCTCATTTTCATTTTTATTCGAGGTGCCAGTAAAACCTTATGAGCTACAATTTGCATTGCTCATATAATGCTGTTTCTTTCTTTCTTTCTTTTTTCCAGTTGATACGTCTTGGGAGTGATGCACTGGCTTCCCCTGGTTGCCATGGTGATTGCCTCGGCCCTGCCCTTCCCTCAAAGTCCCGTTTCCAGAATCGTTGCTGCAACAGCCACTACCAAGTATGACACAAGCCGTGACCGCTCCAGAGAGGGACGTAATGACTCTTCCACCCACCTCACAGCTCCTGCTCAACTTTCACTGGACTATAATTTTCATGGAAATTCCTCTCAGATGTACACCAGCGTGGCTCCAGACCTTGGCAAAGATGCCAGCATGCAAAACCAGCGCAACACACACAGCAAGATTGATAACAACCACCAGTCGAGTGTCAGTTCAAACAGTGGTAACTTAACTCACATTAGTATAGATGGACCCAGAGAAGGAGAAAGACTCAGGGACTCAAACTGTAAGAGTGATAACTATGTTTCTGAGGACAATCCTGTGCCAGGGGATCACAAACCTTCCTGCAACAGTTCGGGAAAAGACACAAGATTTGTGGACTTTACTACAAAGGAGAAACCTCACGATTCTCCAGATGGTAGAGCCAAGAGAAATGGTGGCAGAGCTCTGCAGGGTTCTGAGATAGAAGACCACGGTGGTGATGTGAGTCATGGTGCTAATGTCCTGGGTCAAAGTAGATTGCAACCTATCGTCTCTGGGGAGCAGCCAAGAAGGTTAGCAGAGATGGAGACGGGGGGGAGCCTGTTTAACAAGGATGAGAAGAGCCGGCAGGCACCAGGGGCTGCAGGAGATCCGAAGCAATTTGAGGGTGGTTTAGCGATGGAAACCAGGCTCGGCCTGGGCCCGGAGATTGACATTTTGCAGGAAGGGGATGAGATGTTTTTGGATGCACATCCAAGGGTACTATTCTCCTCCTCCTCTTTGCCCCCAAAACAGCCCCCTCTCCTCCTTATGTTGGAGTCTGGGATGCTTCCAGAGGAGATGGAAGGGGAGGAGCAGGACGACCTGTTGGACACGGATGGACACATTGAGGGGCATGGGGACAGGGCAATTGAAAGGAGCGATGGCCTCAGAGAAGCTGGTGCGCCTGTCCATCCGGTCAGAAGGAATAAGCGCTCACACCTGTCTGACACCAGGAGGGGGGAGCGGCCGGTGTGCGAGTCAGAAAGCGGTTGGATCACCGATAGGAAAACAGCTGTTGACTCTCTCGGTCGTACGGTCACCATTTTGCCAGAGATCCAGACTCAAACGGGACGGCTCAAGCAATACTTCTATGAGACACGCTGCCGCAGGCCCGAGCAGCAGAGGGACCTTGGACGGTCCCATGGGTCAAGAGATGCGAGCGGGGTAACGGTAGCGGCGGGGCAGGGTGTGGCCGGGGCAAGCTGCGTGGGGGTGGATAAGAAACAGTGGGTGAGCAAGTGCAAAGTCAAACAGTCTTACGTTCGAGCTCTCACCAAGGACGCCGGCAACCGAATCGGCTGGAGGTGGATCCGCATAGACTCATCCTGTGTTTGCGTGCTGCTGTCCCGAACAAAAAGGGAGTGGGGAGGGAGGGCATAAAGAAGGAGGGAGGGGGTTCTGATATGGAACAGACCTAGTGTGACATCATTTAGTCTGACTCAGTGGACTAAGTGGCATTTAATCAAAAATGATGGAAGTTATTTTTCTTGCCTGACTGCGTTTATTTGGTTATGTCTCTTTTTTCATATCCCTACCTCCACCTAAAATGACCCACAATAACAAGGAGACCTCAACACTAGATCTTAGGGAAAATTATCTTATATAAAGATAGTGATTTTACTTCAAAAGTACAATTTTACGGTTTATTAACTTTACATAATATAAGTTATTTTTAATTAGTATGTAAGCACGTGTATGTCCGATATTAATATATTACTTTTTACGTGTACAATTTTACAACAGTATACCTTTTTATGTATAAAGCTATGTATATCTGTGTGTATTTATAGAAGATGGCTTCATGGATGCACTGGTTACTACAGTGCACAGTAGATGATAATTCCAGGCTCTGATCTGCTCAGGTTATGAGAGGAAGGAGCACCACCTACTGAGGGTCTGTTTTACTGTCCCCCATGTACAGAATATGGATGTCTTAAGAGTGAGTTTATATCTGAGTGTAATGCTGCACGCTGATACAGCAGGCACATCTAATCTGCCATGAATTCACCCAGACTGTGAATTTGCACTCCTTTGATAAATTCCATTGCATTTTCTATAATTTAATTTAACCAAAATGTGGCTCATGGATCTAATGTTCTGTTCTCAGGACATTCTACTCTTTCAGTAAATTATATGACACATAAACAGTTGAATTCTTCAGATGCTGGTTTGTTCAGTTTATCTGCCAAACACTGTAATAAAGAATCTATGTACTCATGTCATCTTGTCACAACTAAACGTATTGCTAACGTATGAACATTTTTAGCCTCGGAGCTGTCTGAATGTCTTTAACACTTTTTTCCCCGTAGTTTAATTATTTTTGTCTATATTTGGGTAAAAAAGTTTCAGCAGGTGAGCAGATTTCCCACCAGGGCCTATTTATCTACATTTTGGCAAAATGTCTATGCACCCATCCATTATCAACCGTTTATCCGAGGTCAGGCCACGGGGGAACTGAAGCTTATTTCAGTTCTCATTGGTCGAAAGGTGGGAAAGCAACCTGGAAAGGTCGGCAGTCCATCACAGGGTAGAGCAATTAGGGGAAGAGTGTCTTGCTCACGGACACTTCGACACACTTATTTTCAGGTGCTCGGCTTGCTTACACAACCTTCCAATGGCCAGATGATCACCCACTACCCATTGAGCTATGCCGCCCCTCTGTGGTAAAACATTACATTTATATCTTCTCCGGACAAACATGCGCGTGTTTTTAAAAAGACTTAGTTCTGAAATATTGTGATGATCAGCAGATCCTCCAGGATCACTTTATTTTTTTCCTTTTACATCACCATTATTTTTGTCACCATTGTTTGCTTTTCAGATGATATATTCAATCTTTAGTACTATCACTTATGGAAATTGATATATCATTGCACAATTTGATCTCAAAATGTACACATATAGTTGCATATTGAATGACCATTTTCAATGTTTCATATTTATTTTTAAAACTATTCAAATTAAGTGAGAATTAAGAAGAAACCAAACATGTACATACATTTATCCAATACGTACATAAAGAAAAATAAATATAGTTATCGTAAAAAATAAAAAAATACAACTGAAAAAAATACACACATTTTACAAATTGATCCCCAAACCCCCACCCTCTTAGTTTTATTGTACAGATATATATTTTTATGACACCTCATATTACCACCAAACTATTGAGTTCATTGTCATCCTGTTTGTTTGACATGCATCGTAAACACGGAGGCTAAAGGTTTAGTTTTTTTATTCTATTTTCCTGGACTTCCTCTGTCTCCCCCTCTCTCCTAGCATCTCTCAGGTCTCACCCATACTGGTCTTGGTTTTTGTTATGGCTTGTGTGCAGTTAAATGACTGACTGTCCCATTTCCTTTAGGCACTCTGTTTTATCTCTCTGGAACCTTTCATGTCATTAGGAGTACCCCAAAAACCTGAGCTGATGAAAACAGGTCATAAATAAAATGATTGTATTGAAAATACTTTGAAATTGAGCCAGTGGAGGCAACCTTACCTCCATGAAAGGGCCCAATACACTGATTTCCACCCAACTCTATGGACTCTTGCTGACTAATGAATGACCTCACACTGCAACACAATACCACTTGTGTGACCCACTTGTCCCATCCACTTCTGTGGCTTGGCCTTTGATCTCAATAATAAGGTCCCCTCAAAAGAGATTACTCAGCCAGGAGCCTCTCAGCTTTCAAGGTGGCAACAGACAAACCACGAGGAGGGTCCCTCTGATGTAGCGGGACATAGAATGGACGTGCTTTTACTGCACACCATTCTGACCAACTGGGGATACTTGGAGATACCCCTGACAGCACCATAGAAGCCGAAAATAGAGCCACAATGGCTGACACTGGACACCAGTCGACTCATCAGTGGACTAACTACAGAAAAGTGTTGAGAGAGAGAGAGAGAGAGAGAGAGAGAGAGAGAGAGAGGACAATGACAGGAAGAGAGAGAGATAAAACAGCTGGGAACATCTATTCCGATGATACATTCTTCTTGTCATTTTTCCCTTTGTTCCTTTGAGCATTCCTCTCTACTTCTGTTATTGCAGAATGGTCAGACCAATAGATTTATATTTAAGTAAATGGTTATATTCATTCCTTCTTTCTCTGGGGATGAGGGAGAGGGTCCTACAATCCCAAGCCAGTCAGTGCCCTGAGGAAACAAACAACATTAGTTTCATCTCAATACTTCCATGGTCTCAGTTTAACTTAGCCCAAATCCCAACCTAATAAATTCACCACTAAAGACTTTAGGGAAACTACTAAAATCCAACACTCAAACTCTAATCCGTCAAAAAAAAAGAAAAGAAAATGCCATCTGGTGGACCATGGGGCAGTGGCTTTGTCTCACCACAAAGACAACCCAGTAACAATGTCATTAAATTAGTGTTGTGGTTCTCACCTCAGCTTCTCAACAGGAGTATGTCCTCACTGAGGCAGATTCACCCCGTGAGCCAGAGTTTGCTGTGAGAGACGGGAGAAGGACACACACATGGAGGGTGGAGGGAGACAGAAACAGTCTTTACGGTAACCACAACATCTTAGTAACACCAACCATACAGAGGCATTCCTATTAAGTTGAAGAATGAATGATAATTGTTTTTTTGTGTGTGTGTTTTTTTTTTTTACTGAAAGGCATCTGGTCCTTGTTATGGCCAATTCCATTACTGAAGGATGCAAAGTGTCTCTGCTGAACTAATGGCAGGGTACCATAAGAACAGGCCTGGAACCTAATACCCTGTGCATGCTAAATTGGTTTGGCATTTAGTTTCTTAAATAATACATTCTATATGATGCCAGTTTGGCTTCATTCAACGTTTAAGAAAGATACAAGTCTATGGCTCCTCTTCAGAAACCTGAAACACTTTACACTTGATCAGAGCATACTCAGATCATGTGCCCTATGCGTTTTAAGTGTAATGGCCACTTGCCCTGATGCCAGGCATTTTCAAAGGAGAGATTTCATATGCAGTACCAGGACGTGACAAATTAGAGTCAGTGGAGAATCCCAATAACAATGTTGAGATAAGCCCCGAGGGCTCAAAGAAGTGAGAGTAAATGAGAAAATGAAAGTGAGACCAAAAGAAGGGGTTGAGAGATCCTATGGTGACAGTGAAGAAGAGGTCACACTCACCATCACTCTGGACTTTTCTCAGGGTCACCGAGGGTGTGGAAATGGCTGAGGCACGGAAATTAGCAGGCAGGGTTTCAGCAGAGTCAGAGGTCACGCCCCTTAGATCCTTCTCCCTAAACATCTTTCTCCAGGAGGGTGAGCGGGTGAAGGGCTTACCCCCATCCTTGCAGGGAAAAAGATAGACAGCGTGTATATGAATGTGTGTGTGTGTGTGTGTGTGAAAGGACAGAGTTATTCAGGTTAGTCAACATTTTATATTGCACATTTCAGAAGTGAGTTCATCAGTATACCGACCTCATCGGGTCGTCTTTCAGTTCCCATGGAGATGAGTGAGTTGTATTCCTGCTCAAGAAGCTGCCGGGCCTAGAAACAGGATTAGTTTAAACACTACAGATCATTTTCAAGATGGGCCTGTCATATCATGCTAGCATTCACTACTGGTTATCTCAGGGTTGAATGGCATGCCCTACCATTAAATAATCAAGTAAGAGCTGTGATTATCGGTTTGTGGCACATTGTTTGGGTAAACTGGAAGACTAAGATAAAATATGTAATGCTCTTCATAGCGACGTAAATCAGGAAGGGCAGAAACCCTTCAAAAATAGCTTTGATCCACGCATGTTCTCTATAAGGCAGGGTGAGACCTGCCAACATGGAGGTGCTTTCTTGTCTGTGACCCTTGACAGTCCATTGGGTACCTGTGTGTTCTGATTGGGGATCTGCAGTAGCAGAGCCAGGTCAGTGTAGTCAAAGGTGTCATCTAAAGCCAGCAAGGCACCATGCACGCCGCTCTCGGTGAGGTTGTCGGCATACTCCTTCAGGCCGATGGTCTGCACCCAGCACATCACACGCTCATTGGACCACACCATCACATCTGGGTCGCAAGAGGAAAGGGACGGACTGACGTGAGGTGTGGAAACGATATATCATCAAGACAGATAACATAGCAAGATGAAGGGGCGGCATAGCTCAGTGGGTAGAGCCGTCGCCTGGCAATCGGAAGGTTGCAGGTTCCATTCCCGGTCCTGCATGCAGCATGTCAGGGTGCCCTTGAGCAAGACACTTGACCCCTAAATCCTCCCCGGACGCCATATGTTGGCAGCTCACTGCTCCTATACAATAGGTTGGGTCAAAAATGCAGAGAACAAATTTCACCTTGCGGGACTGATAAGGGAATCATTATTATTATTATGTTAACTTTCATGATCCACCTGTAGCCACTTAGCCATGGAAAACCTATCAAAGCTAGCTACAAACATACTGTCCATGCTCTCTGTTGAATTATTGGACAAAACTTTAAATATTTGAAATGTTTAAAATGGTTTTGATTTTCTTAGGAGGGTGTCTGGTGTCTCCCTTAGAGATAGGGTGAGAAGCTCAGACATACGTGAGGGACTCGGAGTAGAGCCGCTGGTCCTACAAATAGAAAGGAGCCAGTTGAGGTGGTTCGGGCATCTAGTAAGGATGCCACCTGATCGCCTCCCAAAGGAGGTTTTTCAGGCACGTCCAGCTGGGAGAAGGCCACGGGGTAGACCAGGGACCAGATGGAGGGATTGTATCTCCACACTGGCCTGGGAACGCCTTGAGATCCCCCAATCAGAGCTAGTGGATGTTGCAAGGGAAAGGAAAGCTTGGAGGTCCTGGTTGAAATCTGCTACCTCCGCGACCTGACAACCTGATAAGCGGTTGACGATGGATGGAGATCTGTCAAGTGAACAATGACTGTTGCAAAGTTTGGCACAAAACGACGGTATAATCCACACATTCCCAAGAGTTGCATTAGCTGTGGATGGTTGCGTGGGACAGGGAAATCTACAATGGCCTGAACTTTCACCACTCTTGGAAGCACAGCCCCACAACCCACCTGATACCCTAGGTAAGTCACCCTCCTTTTGCCAAACTCACACTTGTCCAACTTAATTACCAGACCAGCCCCCTTCAGAGCTTCAAATAGCCCCCTTATCTGTTCAATGTGTTCTTTCCAGGTTTCACTAAAGGTCACCACATTATCCATGTAGGTGACTGTCATCAAGCACTGAAATGTGGCCGGTACATTTGTCATACCAAATGGTAGGACCTTAAACCTGTACAGACCATTATGAGTAACTGAAATATGAAGTATGCTGAAATTTCACTTGCACGCTCTGTTAGTGCCACTTGAAAAACAACCCTTTGACCGATCCACTTTGGTTACATACTTGGCCTGACCTACTTGATCAATGCAATCCTCAACCCGAGAAATAGGGAAAGCATCAGTTTTGGTCACAATGTTGGGCTTGCGTTAATCAATACAAAAACGGTCTGCCTTTCCTTCCTGAGCTGCCAATACCACTGGGGAGCTCCAGGCGCTGTCAGCTGGCTCAATGACTCCAATCTGCAGCATATAGTTAACCTCCTCCTGGACTATCTTCTTTTTAGGAGGAGGGTAACGACAAGAGTGCTGTTTTATAGGGATGGCCTCACCTGCATCAACATCATACACTGCCCTATCCGTCCTGCCAGGAACATCTCCCCATAACATGGGGTAAGAGTCAACCACTTGAATCACCTCCTGAGTCTGAGCCTCTGTCAGATGACACTGGTTCTCCTCAAAAACAGCTCTAGCCTTGGTGTTATAAAACCTGGCACCCACAATGCCCGGGGGAGGAGAGGACATCTCTTGCAGACACAAACTCACCTCTCCCTCCCCAAAAACATCTGGTACCTCACAGCCAACTCCCAACATTCATATGCCTTCAGTGCATTGATGTGGCACAGCCTTGTTTTTGACCTCCTATTAGGGGTACTCAAGACATAGTTCAGGTCCCAAACCTTCTACAACACTGTATGGACCAGCAAAACCAGACCACAGCTGATCACGCTGTCCTTGGACCAGCACTAACACAAGGTCCCCTGGATCAAAAGTGTGCTTTTCCACCTTCTTATCATATATGGCCTTCATTCGGGCCTAGGCCCCAGTCAGGTTCCTCCCCGCAATCTCACAGGCTGATTGCAGTCTGGATCTGAATGATGAAACGTACTGATGCCTCCTGGCCGAGGCTGACGTGATTGAAAATGCTGGTTTATCTCTGCCCCTGGAGGGCGCCACGCTCCGTTATCACTAGGCCTCCATTAGCACCAGGTATTCTCCTCCATGCTTCTCTTCATGGGGTCTTCGCCTTCCAATCAGCCCCCCAAATTTACCACCATGGGCCACCTCGTAGCTGTCGGCCAACTCTGCAGCACATCTTGGGCTGGTCACAGCACGTTCATTGAGATAGACCTCCATCTCCCTGGGGACACTGGCTTAAATTGTTCAAGTAGCAGTAGATCTTTCAATTGCTGATATACAAAAGCACTACAAGAATTAATCCAGCGATCGAACGCAACTTCTTGCCTTCGTCACAAATCGATTCACCCTGCTGCCTTCTCAAATCATGGAACAGCCGCCTGTAGGCCTCTGGTACACTTCCGTATGCTTCCAGTACCGCTTTTCTCAGAGCATGATACTCAAGGCCCACACGGCTGTCAAAAGCTGCCACGGCTCTCTGAGCCCAATAAGCACACTTTGAACCAGCAATGGCCATTTTTCCTTCAGGCCTCTCGATTTCCCAGCCACCTTCTCAAACACTTCAAAAAATACATCAACAACACTTTCATCAAAAGTCAATATCAAACCTCTGCTCAGCTTTGCATCCAATTGCAGCCGCTTTCTCAACCTACAACCTGGCCACTTCTCCAGATGGGCCCTCTCATTTCCCTTTTCCTGCTCTGACCACCTTGCCTCTGGCTGTAACATCAATCAAACAGGCTGCTATTGCTGGCTTAGTCATGTCCTTTTCCAGCAAAACCTCCTCTTCTTCAGCCAGAGCAATAAGCTGACCCTTCTTCAGCCTCCTGAACTGCTCTCTTGTTAGCCAACTGACCGACCCTAGAGCGTCATCCAGCTCAATGGCCATTGTACCTTTAATGCTACACAAATTGAATGACCAGGAAACTGCTCAACCTACCAACTATGTTTCAGATCACTAACCTTAACAAACACTGAACTGTAGTCCACAAGACCTACGACAGCAACACAACCACTTCACAGTTCAACTACCTACCCATCAGAAAACAGCAACAGAAATCAAGTTAGCTCCATTGACTTCGTATTGTCCTTTAACTCAGCTTAAGGCGACGCTACTAACCAAGCTATCCTAACATCAAGCAATACCTTTTATTCCATTTCATTTTTACTGCCCAGTTTCCCTCTGTTCTAACCCCAAACCATACAGTATGGACGGTTAAAGCACTACCCTTACTTACTTACAAGTTTATTTAGTTCTGCAACCCACAACACATGTGACACTCGCCAGATTAACTCTTGCAGCCGTGTCACACGCTAGGGGTTCCCCTGGAAAACATATATGGGAACCAAAATCATATTTTTACACTCATAACTCTGCGATGGTACTCTGACTGAGTGGCTTGTCCACCCATAAACTGTACGCACATCTATCTAGAAGCCTGGCTGCGCACTCTTTAATGAGCTGAAATCAACTCCAGCGCCTTCCTCGATCAAAAACAGGGCTGATTTGTTTATTTATCGGTTTTGTTATACTCGACGAAGCTAATTAACTAACGGGTCACAAATATTAATTGGAAAACAAGCAGGCTGATTGCTAATGGCTATAAACCAATCTTACAAACTGTCAATTGTTTACCTTTTCTTTCAGATCCTGGACGAGCCCCCATTTATGTCAGGTGACCGCAACCCTTGGAGCTGGATGCTATTAACAGTTGTCTATGGCGTCAAGAGTTTGGCCGCCCGTGACAATTATCTTACAGCGTCTCCACAGACGAGCGCCCGGCTTCCCGGCTAAAGGTAGTGTATGTGAGTTTACCTATCCCTGTAGCCCCGGCGCTGGTCCGTCGACCGTCACTCGGCCAGCTCACTCTGTGGTCTCAACACCAGTTTTCGTCGGCAATCCGCTGACAGTTCATTCATCGACATTCAACAAGCAGACTATACTTGAAACACTAAACTCTCCGGCATGAGGGAAAACTCTCCGTCCTCCGTCGCGGCACTCAGGTAGGGTCTCATCCCCCTCTCTCAGCTGTTCCCAATCGGTCCTCATCACTTCTCCGGCCCCGCCCTCCTCAAACTCTATCCAGCTTTGCGACCAGGTAAGCCCACCTCCCTAGCCTGACAGCCAGTAGGGAGACCGTGTCAATTGGAAATCGGGTGCCGTGACAATTTATGATTACTGAATTTACGTTATATGATTCATAATCTGTACTGCATGGCGAGTGGGTTTTTGTCTCAATGAGTTTACAAAGCACTGTTCTCTGCCGATGATATTATATAGTTAGAGCATTATGGTATTGACTAATGTAAGCTATGCTCTAACCCAGGGGTCACCAACCTTTTTGAGACCAAGAGCTACTTTTTGGGTACTGATTAATGCGAAGGGCTACCAGTTTCATGCTCTCTTAAATAAATTGCCAGAAATAGCCAATCTGCTCAATTTACCTTTAAATCTATGTTATTATTAATAATGAATGATATTCATCTTTGTGGAAACACTGATCATCTTAATGATTTCTCACAATAAATATATATGGAAACATATAAATATCAATATGCAACACTTTATTTTTATATTTTCTCCAAGTGCACATTTTTCAAATTGAACATTTTCAAATGATCACTTCTAAGACAGTCTTGTGAAATCACAATATCCCATTTTAACTAGCTAGCCACTAACATTTTTTAACAAATCATGAATTACTATGCACCATGTTTGTACAAATAATAACTCATGTAAAATACAAAAGTCAACTCTCAAATTTTTAAATTAATCATGTCACACTTTTAACTGGATACCAAATCCGTTATCTGTTTATTTGTCAGTTAGTGGGAAGCCTGACATTGCATGCTGTTAACTAGTGTGTTGTACTCTGGTGTGTAACTTGACACTGCAACTCTGAGTGAGTCTTGCAGATGTGCATC
>OMLC01102885.1:5416-20672 GCA_900302585.1 Regalecus glesne | reverse complement strand
AGTGATGAACTTTAACAGATCAGTGCACGCACGGAATTCTCCAAAACGTGCTACCAATGACTGCAGGAGATTGGACGTAAAGCCAGCTAGCTGCTGGAGATCCAGATGTTGGGTGGAGTCGCTTGCTAAGCATGCATCTCTAAATTGTTGCAGTCTTTCAAAGTGCAGAAGACGACCTGTTCCAATGTCCCTGAGAAACACTTCCAGCTTGCTTTCAAATGCAAACACTGCATTGAAGGGATGAGATTGTATTTCCAATACCTTGCATTTTAACATTGAGCTGGTTCAGATGGACAGTTTATGTCCACGACATAGTGAAACTGCAGGAGCCAGTCAGTACTGTCTAGCTCAGGATGCTTGACGCCGTTCATTTCAAGAAAAGTCCGGATTTTACTCAGGCAAGCTGCAAAATGGCGGGCCACCCTCCCCCTTGACAACCAACGCACGTTGCTGTGTAAAAGCAGACCGGGATAATGATTCCCAACTTCTTCTTTTTTTTGGGGGGGGCATGTTATGTCCAGATGTTATGTCCAGATGATCCGGTAAAATTATTTTGACATTTTAAGTTGTTTCATTTTCCCTTATTGTACCAAAAAGTACTGAACTGACTTCAAAACCGAGGTACATACTGATGAAAAAAAACATGATTTTTGTTGAGCATTACACTGCAACCGTTTGATTCTGTATAGTTAAAAACCTTTTGAATGAACCCTTCAGTATGACAGTTGAAATTAGTTTTATTTACCACATGTTGTTCCACATCAGAGCAGACCACACTGCGACCGCCCACTTGGACCTCAATAGGCTTGGACAGAATTCTTCGGGCAAGCGCTTCCATTGCTCTTGGAAAGGTGGCTGAGAACATGACTGTCTGACGGTCAGGCCGCACGTTGTCCACAATACGCATCACCTGGTGGAGGAACCAGTACCAAAATCAAAATTCCAATCTGGTTCATATACAAAATAAGTAAACATTTTAAAGAAGTTTGGCTTGGTACAGTAACAGAAATTGTGGTGGAGTTGGGTGTGGACCACAACCCTAAATTGTCTAATTAACTTGGGCCAGATTAAATAGGATATACACTCCAAATGGAAGACACTTGAGAAGGACATAGCAGAGCTGTGCAGATGCCTAGGGCACTCTCCCCAATAGAAAAGACTATGTATCCAAAACCTATGTGTCCGGTTTTATTCTAGCTTTGTTTATAACTTATGTTTTTATCAGTACATTATTCAATAAAACTGCTGTTGAACCAGTCAACTTTCACTACGTCTTCAACTTATCACCAATTTAAGTTTTTGGGCAGCAAATTGAGTCCAAACTTATAACTAGTATTGTAAATAGTTTGTATCATGCTCAGCCAACAAACATGTAGTTATTATTTTCTTAAAAAAGAAAAAAAGTAGTATTTTGTCCAAGTGTAAGTGAGCAATTCATCATGTCAGATTTCTGGCAAGTGAAAACTTGCATGCCAGTTAATACCAATTCTGACTCCCTTTCCCTTTAATTTATCAACTTAATGATGAAGCAACATAGGGTTTAATGACTTTCATTTTCTCAGAGGACAAGTAAAAGGTGACTCTTACCTGCGGCTCAAAGCCCATGTCAAACATTCTGTCTGCTTCATCCACAACCACGTATGTAACTCGCCGTAGGTTGGTTACACGACCTATACACGCCAGGAGAGGAGCACATGGAAAGCAGTTCACCTTAGGTAGCCAGGGGTCACCGTGCAAATCCTCTCCATTCCAGAAAACATTAACTAGTCTAACAATCACCCTTTCCAAAATTTGCCTCCATAAGCACATAATCAAAGCATCCTTAATTTAGCATATTCCTTTCAAGACTGATTAAAGTGGCCATGTTGTTTTGATTTATCCTAAATTCTTTCTTTGTATCACTTGTGCTTCTCTCTGGGCTTGCGTACCATCTCAGGGACAATGAGGGACCTGTAAAAGTCAGAAAACAGCCTCAAGATACTATACAAGAGATGGAGCCACATCAACCATTATCTGACCAAGCGCCTTTTCACCTACAAGGGAAACATATTAGAGATTACCTCGCATGTGTGGAAGCCTCAAAACTCATTTTTATCATAATGTTAACCAACAGGTATAAAATATTAGATTTTCCCCTAATGATAAGTCATCAGGAATAATGGCACACATTTCAAACATGTAAATGTTCCAACATTTTCAAGGGCTTTACAATGACATTCAACCTGAGGAGCACCTGTGCTCTTCAGAGATAATTAAGGCCACATGAATAAATGAATGAGCATGACCTGTTAAGATAATGGGAATTGCCCAACCTTACAGCAATTCTCAAGATGAACATGTTTTCTTTTCTATTTGAATTTTCCAGGAGCAAGACTAGCATGGTTTCTGTGTGCATACGCTGTCATATCAAAATGATAACACTTGACGGCCCTGCTTATCCTTTCTTGTTCAGAAAAAATTACACAAACTGAGAAAACTACTTTCATGCCACATGGAAAATGTCTGACCCGTTCTGGCTTGGGGATTCAGGAATCACACAGGCAGTACCAGTTTCACCTACCTGTACTTGCCCTCTTCTTCAGAGAACACATCACTGTCTTGTAGAAATGACTGATCCCACAGGTGATTAAACAATGTCAACAGTTTAGTAAGTGGCACCGACTGGATTCAGTATGCACTGTCATATCATAATAATTATTCCATGCATAGCATTAATCAACAAGCTAGAGAAAAAAATAAGGCCTTGTTTGCCATAGCAATACAAAATAGCAACAGGGTAAGTAGTGTTGAACTCACCGCTGTTGGCACCTAACATGTCAATCATCCTTCCTGGCGTGCACACAATGATTTCAGCTCCTCTCTTAAGCTCAGCAATCTGGACAAAAAGGATAAAACCCAATTCTCTTAATAAAACTTTCAAAGGAACTAGGATCTTTTCTCATCACATCTCAGTCTCCTTCTCATCAAGCAATGGGTTCTGATAGATGAGTGGTTTTACCTGTTCACTAATACCGGTGCCCCCATACACACACACCACCCTGAGACCCAGAGGCTTGGAGAACTTTTTACACTCCTTGGTGATTTGCAGCGCAAGCTCTCTGGTGGGAGTCATGATCACAGCTGTTGTAAAGGAAGGGTTTGATAGAAAATAGTTAAAACTTTATTGAAATTCAAATAGCAGACCAACCTTATTCCTAAAGATTTGAGGAGGTAAACTCTTGCAAACAGAAAATTTCAATTGGAATTGGGTTTGCAACATTCAAATAAATTCGATTTAAACACTTTGGGGTCTGCAAATCAGGAAAATTCACTCAGTCTTCAAGTTACCAATTTTAGTTTTTGTACAGCAAGTTCTATCTCACCTACTTTTTCTATTGTTGCTAATAAGAGTTTAGACAAGTGGCTGATTATCCAGAAAAGACCAGAGGCCCAATTTAATCTTCCGATGACCAACATTTAGACCCCGACATATTCTCTGAAAACATGTCACATTTGCAATTCCCAACCAAATCTCCTTCTATTATTCCTCATAGTAATCCTCTTTTTCCCCTTTCATATTCTCCCAGTCTATGTGATTTCTTCCATCATTTTCTCAATGGATTGGGGAATTTAAGAGGTGCAAAAGTGGTTCTGAATTCAACAAGATTTATAGGTCCTTACAAATGGGTCCTTCTGCCTCTTCCAGGGGCCTCTGATCCATGATATGTCGAAACATGGGTAGCAGGAAGGCTATGGTCTTCCCACTTCCTGTTTTAGCAATGCCAATGAGGTCACGACCTGACATGATTGCTGGGATGGCTTGAGACTGGATCGGGGTGGGCTTCTCATAATTGTGCCTAAGTAGGTTTGGAGATAGTGAAAGGTTAGATGCAAACTGACACTATGTACTGCTCATTGGATGCAAGTCTAGAATAGATCCAAGAAGTCAACATTTCTTCCAATTACAAAAACAAGTGTCTGTTTTATTTTTGTCCTTTCATCTTGCAATATAGTAAGGGGGTCTTTTCTAAAACCCCTGGATATTTTCTCATGATAATTTATTCCCAACTCAGGCCGGTTGCATGATAATATTGTAATTACAAGAAGCTACTGAATGGGTTTGATGGCCACCTTGAGTAGTGTTAAGGGGTTCTAGTTCTGCTAATAGAGTACTGGAGTTCCAGAACTGGGGTTTTGATTACCACTAAAAAAAGAACTAGATTTATATCCAAGAGGTGTCCGGATCATTAAACCCAGAGGAGAAACACATCTAGGAACTGAATCATGTACTTGGGCAAATGCTTTCATTCGGTCTGTCTGTTCTTTGCACTCAACAGTACTTACTTTTGAAATTGGTTTACTTTTGGTTAATGTAAAATACATTTGGCTTTTAACACATACATACATACACATATAGTTTGACTGATCGACAAACTGATGCTTGTGTTAGGAAAGGGGACATGGGCTCAAAATAATATGCTTATTTTGAGATAAATGGTAAATGGTTTATCTCACTGAAGACACTCAATGTTCATAGTTGATGTATTGTAGTAAGAGAACGCAACCTAAAAAAATACTAAATTAAAAAAGAGGTAAAGCAGCAATTTTCTGTAGCGTATTTTAAAGCATCCCAGGTACATCCCAGGTACGCAAAAACAACTTGATAAATTTGGATACATTTATGATGTCTGACCAAAACAATGGCAGAAGAGGGGCAGGCAGCCAGCATGTGCAGCACTTGTAGACAATACCTTGATATTGGAATGTGTCAATCTGAAAGCACCACCCTCTTCAGTCAGGTTTTCCATCAATCAAGACAGCTTTTGTTTGACCAGGTTCATCCAAAGCCTAAATTTCAGCTTCTAGATTTAACATCAGACCATACTGTTTTCATAGCAGATGTAACAACCAATATTAACCCAAGCAGGAGCCATAGGTCTTTTGCTTCCAAGTGGAAGTCAAGTCCCATGGCATCCTGCTAAGTGAACTTCTAGCTGGCATTCCCCATACATTGTCTATCTAAATACAACCGAGTAAGTATTGCCCTGTCCACCACCAGGTTTTTAATGATTAACCATAAAAAAAATCTGGTACTCACTTTTTCAGGGCATTGAGGATCTTCATAGATGTGCCGCACTGCACCCATGTCTTGATTGGTTTAGGACAACCTTTCCCTTTGACTATAATCCCTTCCAATTCCAATCTGTACACATTCACCTCTGGATGGTTTCAAAGGAAATGGAGAGGGATTTTATGGTCAATTGAGGTTTGGTAATGGCAAACATTCTTAACACAACTGGATCTGTTTAGATGATATAATAAAATAAGAATAATGATAATAATAGGTAGAAAAGGCAATCCTACTGGCCAAATCAAAGGTTCAATCCTTTATGTTGGTTATTTATGAAGCTAGAATCACACCATATGCATATAAAGAAGTACAGAATATGATTTGCATTTGTAAACAGTGAATGCTAAAAGCAACAGGACAGCATAGCTAAGTGGAAGGAGCGGTCGTCTGGTGATAGGAAGGCTGCAGATTCGATCCCTAGTCCTGCAGAATACATGTGGAGGGGTCCTTGAACAAGACACTGAACCTTTAACTGCTCCCTGAGTGCCACATGGTGGCTACTATATGATCCTAAACAATAGGATGGGTTGAATGCAGAGAATTACAAATTTACCCTTGACTGATAAGGGAATCTAAAAAAAAACCCACATAAAACAAACAAACAAACAAAATACACAATTGTAATCATAGCTTGCAAAACTGAATAAAAAAAAGGTAAATTAACTATTTTTTTTAAATGAAGTGGTTTTCTATTCCCTGTGATATAGTTCCAACAATTTTTAAAAATTCCATTGCCCCTGGCTTGAGTCCAAGCCCTCTCTCTTTCATCAACTGCTCTCTTACATCCGGGTCCATGCCAATCGGTTTCAAAATCCCAATGTTCAATCTGAAGTCCTGTAGAATATTACAGAACAAATCCAGGACAGTCAGGTTGGAGACCTGGGTTAGCCTTTTTGGTGCAGTATTAAATTGGTTTCACTCTTAACTAATGGACTTTTTAATGTTTGTATTAAAAATAATCTATCCTCATTAGCTCCCCTACTTTGGGGAGTCCCCAACGGGTCTGTCCTGGGGGGTAATCCTCTTCTCCTCATACATGGTCCCACTGGGTAATTTGTTTAGTCACTTTCAAGACATGTCATACAACTGTTATGCCAAAGATACTCTATCTATTTTTCTGCCAGACCCAATAACCCTAATTAACTGTCCTCCCTCCATGATTTGACTGGTACCAGGTGGGCAGACGCAGCATGCAACACGTGTTTGTTATACATAGATTGAAGCTCGGATGACCCAGAAAGAGTTATGGCTATTCAGGTTGATGTTTGGGCAGGGAACCGATTAAATTTGCCCCCAGTAACTGAATTTAAATCCAATAAGTAACTAGTAAAATGTTCCATTTCTCATGTATATAGTAAACAAAATTTCATGAAAATCTGTACAGAATTAAGTTAATTATAGTGGAGTCTGCATTCCGTAGCTCAGTAAATGTGAGGCATTCCTTGTAAAGTGCTTTGAGTGGTCGCTAGACTAGAAAAGCACTATATAAGAACAAGTCCATTTAACATCTCTCAATACAATGAATTGCATATACTGCCACCTACTTGATGCTTGAGCTAGATCAGCCAGCAAGTCATACTTCTGTCATTTCGTGCACAGACTTGCAAAATAAAGTGGACAAAAATCACATCAGTGACACAAACGCAAATCCTGTGGTGCAGTTTTGCGAGTATTCAATTATGATTAGGATCTATTTTAAATATGGTTTCGCAAGTTGTGAAATACAGTTACAAATAATATTTTGCTTCTAAGGTTCATCATTTACAAGGACAAATCATACTCTACACTTCTTTGTATATAAGGCACTATTCTAGCTTCAATAGATATTGCTGTGTAAACCAGATGCTCAGCTGATAAAAATAGTTATAAACATGGCACTAAAACATACCATCACAAATAAATATACCCAGATATCAGCCACCTCAGTTCTTAGTAATGTACCTTCTACAGTCATCTTGCCCAGCTCGGGCACCTCCACATAGAAGTTCTTGCGGTAGGACTCATACTGGATCTTCTGGTGGTCCACAGGCTCCAGGACCTTCCTCTGTTTGGTCTGGTATCCTGTAAGTGCTGTCTGCAGGTCCACCTCCTCTTCTTCTGATGAGTACTGCGAGATACACCACACAAGTCAAGAAGTAAGGATATGAAGGGTATGAGCAATAATGATAAAACAAAAATTAGGTGCAATGAAATGCTATCACGTTCGATAGTAAGAGTCCCAAAAAATATCACATTGAAAACTCCAAGCAAAAGACATAATTAAAATTGAACAACATATGTGTGGAAATAACATAAATGACTCAAGCAAAAGTATAAATGTAGCGAGACAATTATTCATCACCCTTTTCAACTTATATGAAATTTTAATTTCATTATTCTTCAGTTCACATTAGTTATATCGCTTTTGTATTCACCATTTTTGTTACTAGCATCTGCATTGCCTTAAATGATCAATGTAGTCTTTAACTTACCGTTTCAAAGAACTTTCCCAAGGAATTAATTTCAAGTTTTCTCAAACACAGCAAGTAATGTGTCCAATACAAATAAAAATGATCAGTGACCAAGATTAGGCCAGGTCTATAGTCAGAATGTGATCTACATCCCAATGAAATATAGAGTAAAAAATGTAAACCTATGATCACGGGTAAGAGTGTGGAGGTTAGAGTCAGAACTTTGAATTTTAGCACTATGAATGGTAAATGGAGAGAGCTAGCTTATATGCTACCAAGAAGGAAAATGTGTACAAGCGACCAGGTGGATGGAATGTAAGACCAGGAGCATTGGAGGTGATCTCAAACGCTCTGTCCATGGTACGGATGGGAGGAGATATGGGGTAGGGGTATCCCAAAGGAAGAGTATGTCAAGAGCATGTTGGAACACATATCAGAGTGATGAGTATGAAACTTGCAAGTGAAGGTATGATGATGAATGTTGTCAGTGCACATGGCCCATCATCATGCAACAATTGGCATGAACAGTAAATAAGCTGTTTTATAACCAACCTTTACACAAAATTTTCTGCAAGTCTATGAATCCATTGGGGAGATATGCACCTTATTGTGAAAGCCCACTCCCATTATACTGCCCCCTTTTAGCCAATTGACATGAACACACACGCACACGCACACCAAATTTCAGCCTCTTAGGGCGATAAATGAGGCAACCGAAGGGTGGGGAAATTCTTGGACCGACCAACTGACTGACAGTCAGTTATAGAACTCCTGGCTGCAGCTAAAAAGTTTTACAAGCTTTCAATCCCAGTGCTCAGAGATTAGCAGTGCTTTCATGTGCCAAGTCTGAGTGACATCAGAGTATTTACATTAGCAATCTGAGGAATTTCTCTAAAGTGGCTGAAATGGTTTCAATGGGGGATATTCATGAAACTAGCAAAGATGAAGGAATTCTGCTTTCCAACTTGATTTCTAGAGACATTATTAGTTGCAGGAGCTCTTTACTTTCAAATCAATCCCCATGAATCATTAACTTATATCACAATCAATCTTGACAAGTGGGATTTTATGATGGAATTACTTTTCTTTTTAAAGACCTCACACAGCCCCTCACCTAAATAGAATAAATTACCTCCCTCTGCTCCTTTCAATAAACTGGGTAGTGAAAGCAATAGCACTTGAGTTTACATGAAAAAGAACTTACCTCCATTGCATCCTGGTCATTCTCCATCAGCTCTCCTTTTTTCTTGTGGGTGTGAGGGCCTTTTTTGGTTTTGACCACGGTTACAACTTTCGTTACCATCATCCCTCCCTTCTATTGAAATAAACAAAAACAAAACCAGTATTGATTGCATCTTACTTTGATCTTTACACACCCACACTCACACAATTCCTTCATTTTCATCTTTACCATTTACTGTTCATTTTCCCCCAAATCAATGAACATACAAAGTCCTCGTATGGTCTTCCCAATAAATATGATTCTGAAAGAAATGAAATCCATATAAAATTCTAAAACTGTTTTTAAAGGATATTTAACACTAAACAATGAAAAGGTTAGTCTGACCTTCTCAGGTAAACTGCCCCAAACTCTAGGATACTGAATATCAAAGGCTGTCACCTGTACATCTGAGCTTAGACCTCATAAATATGAGACTAGACTGAGGATCTCAGCCTGAATTCAAGCTCATTGTGGGGTTAAAAGCTCAGATGTGTACTCTACCTGCTGTACCTTGAAAATGATTGATACGATTTTAGAATCAGTTCTAAAGTTGGCTTCAAAATGTTTCCTATGTGTTTTGGAAATATTACCAGTCTGGTTGGATTAAAGGGTTGCGTAGGCTTAAAGTGATATACAAGTCACAAATACCAACCTTATCGTTTCCTTTCATAGCTCCCATGTTGAACTTCTTAACCTCCTCTTTCACCTCCTCCATGTAGGCATCCAGTGGATCTATATCATCCTCCTCAGCCTCCTGCTGCATGGGGATCTCCTTCTCCTCACCCTCCTCCTTTTTCTCCTCCTTTATGTCCTTCTCTTTCTTCTCGCCCTCCCCCTCCTCATCCTCTTCTCCCTCCATTGGTGTTGGCCCTTCATCGTCGTCATCTGTGATGGAGACAATTGAAACAATGGGCTGAACAGTAACAAGAGCTGGAAACACTTTTGTTTTTGAAGTTTTTATAAGATTGACGATGGATGAAGTTTTGACAAGTGAAAATAATGGTAAAAACTATTGACCCTGGTAAGCCAATCAAATGCATTTATTTTGAGGGGGAAAAAGCATTGCATGCTTTAGTAATCTACTATGACAGTTGAGAGTTAAAGGCAAAGAAATTTGATCAAAGTGGCAAAACAAGTGGTTCGCACTGATCATGGTGCAGACCACCATGTTTCTCGGGTAATGTTTTTTCTGACTTTTTTTTTGGTAACACCTGAACTCACCCCTGAAAATAACTAAATCCAGGCTCAAACACATTTTTATGTTTGAAGCTGAGAGTCCAAAAGAGTAGAGTGAGCACTACTTTATTTCTTCAAATGGACCTAGGGTTTGGAGAGGTCAAACACTACTGCAATTACCATTATCATCCAAGGTGTGAATATGTTAAATACTTTTGATCATCAGGGTTTCGACATTAAACATTTTCTGTCGATGGTGGCTGGGACCTTAGAGCTAGAATGAGTGGTGCACCTCCTTTCTCAATAGGAGTGTACAATTGGTCAGCTCATTAGTATAGGCCAATAGTGCTTAGAAATATAGGTTTCAGGAGATATCAAAATTATGCCAAATATGAAAAACTAATCCATCCATCGTCAATAAATTATTCAAAGTCAAACTAACATGATGAAAAATTTAATGCCAACAGCAGTGTCAGGTCTTGACAGAAAGACGGGTCACTCTATATAGCCTATAAAAAAACATGGGCTCTTGTGATATCTGCCAAAATATTTTTACTTGAGTTTGATGGTCAAAATTTTACAGGGAAGTCTTTTTTTATGATTGGTATTGCAGTAAAAAAAATCTACATTGGCACATATCTCTATATTGTGCGCCCTCATTTCTCACCATCATCATCTTCCAGGCTCCACTTCTTTCCTTGTTTCATCTCCTCCAGCTCTCTCTTGATCTCGCCAATGTTTTCAATTGCCTTCTTCCTCTGTTCTTCTCGCCATTTCTCCACTCGCTCTTTCCTCTTCCTCATCTCCTCCTCCAGCTTGTTCTGGTCAAAGTCTTGCTGCATGATTTAAAAAAAATAGTGTTTTGGAGGGATACTTAGGGCCAGGGTGTTAAACACAGATTTATATTTCAATAACAACCAAGCCAAGCTTTGATATTGAATTGATCCACAATAACTGGATAAAATACCAATAATTGAGGTAATATTCTGCCAAAATATTTATCTGATCTGTTAACTTAAACTTTCTTTGCACCGTGTTTTGATAAGATCTTTAAACTGACTGCATACATTTTAAACACTGGCTGACCAACGTTTATTCTATTAATCTGAACATTGGTTTGTTACCCTTTTGGAAATTTGAAGCAGAGGAGTTAAACTTACATCTTCAACCTTCTCATCTTCTTTCTCTTCTTTTGTCTTTTTCTTTTCTGCCAAGGAATCCAGGTTGTCTTTTTCATTGCTTTTAGATCTGTTAAAAACAAACAAAAGAAGACTGGCGATGGTGGGGTTTCATATGTAACAGTGACATATATATTAAAAAAAAGAGAAGAGTAGTGGAACATTTAATTTTATTGTACTGATGGGCTATTGCAGAAATATTCTTGCTGTGAGAAAGCCAACACAAAATACATGTATGATAGAGTAAAATATCCTGTTAAAAGTAAAAAGGCCTTAATGCATTAAGGCCTCTGTAATATTTACTCTGAATGTTGAGGATATCTGAACATGCAGAGAATGTGACTGAAATTTCTCAGTATAACTGCTCAAAATAAACATTGTCTAGCGGATCAGTTTACTTTTTGTGGAGTTTAAACAGACCACATCAGTAAGATATAAATACCCACAATTTACGCTTATATAGCTAAAATGACATGTAAAAGTCCATCATATAATGTTGTTGTGGGTATGTCATTAGCTGGTATGCAAGTTTCTGAGAAATTAACTTTTGCTAGCAACTACAATAGGCTAAACTTCTATGTAAGATGTACTGGGAGTTTAAAGACACTAATTCTGAATGTGAGTTTTTTTTTGTTTTTACTCACTTTTCATCTGTTCTCCTACTTTTTCCGGGGCTGGAGGATCGGGACCTGCGACCCCGGCTTCTGCTTCTCGATCTCCTCTTATCCCGGCTTCTGGAACGCTTCCTGTCCCTACTCCTGGATCGCCTGGGGGGGGACCATTTATAAATTATGGATAAATGAAAACATCCTTCAGCCAGGCCTTAGCAACTTCTACTTCTTCCAACTTGTGTCATCATGCTGAGAGCAACATAGAACAGCTCTGATGAAACATAAAATACATAATGCTAGATTGGGGGGTGGTATAGCTCAGTGGATAGAGCAGTCATCTGCAAATCGTAAGGCTGCAGGTTTGACCCCAACATCTGTAGACAAGTGTGTTGAAGTGTCTTTGAGCAAGATAACATTCCCCTAATTGCTCTACCCTGTGACGAACTGGCGACCCTTCAAGGGTCTATCCTCGCCTTTCACCCAATGAGAACTGAGATAGGCTCCACCCCTTCGCAACCCGACTTCGGATAAGCGGTTTTAGATGGATGGATTATGCTAGATTGATCAAAGACATGGCAAGGAAAGCTTGGTCAAGGAAAAACCAGGTCATTTTATTCCAAATGACTGAATGGTAATGTGTTTTAAAAAAAAATCCTTTCACCATAATTGAATCTAACCACCCTTTGTGTAACAATGAAAAGTTGAATCTGTTCATCAGGACACAATATTTATTGAGAGAAATGTTTTATCACTCATCTAAGTGGCCATTTCACTCTGAGCCAACTGCAGGAATACCCACCACAATATACAATTCAGCGGTATAAGGACTGAAAACAATTGGCTGCAAATTTCCGTGACTATTAACTAATGTTTTGGGAAATGTGTAGGTCAATTTGTATTTGGTTGTTGTGCCTTCATTGCTGTTCTATGTGACTGCAGTTTTATGTTTCAATAAAGTTGATTCATGCTAATGAAAACTGTCTTTAATCTGAGCTAAAAAGCTCTTCTGTGTTGTACACAGAAGAGCTGGTGTACAAGCAATGGCAATCCTTCTGGCACTAAACAGCATAGGCTGTATTGCTGTGCCAGGAGACCCAATCCTTAGGGTTGACCAATTTCTGGTGCAGTGTGTTTTGGGGTTTGAAAGCAACTGAGAAGCAGTGTTTAGAAAATATGCATCTCAAATATAAGCAACACAAAACAATACAAGCAAAATAAAGTACAATTAGCAATAAAGCACAACACAACCTATGAGGTACAGTATCAATACGTGTTGGTTGGCAGTACATATCAACAATAGAATGTCCCCCATCATCAATAAAAATGTCATAGTCTAAGAGGACTTATTCTATAGGCTTGTTCCCTTTCTTCAGGGGTTGCCACAGCATATTTTGGCTTACACTGGTACCCTGAGAGGGGATAGCACCAGTGGAAGGCTTAACCAATCCAGTATGGTCTTGTTAATCTGCATATTGATCTGACAAATTTTACGTTGGGTGCCCTTCCAAACAGAACAATACTATGCGAGTATAAGAAGACTGACCTTTCATTTTTCATATCCTCCCTGGTGAATTTCATGTGGTTGTACAGAGTAAATGGTGTCAATGAAATTGATATGTCCCGAGATCTAACTTTAACTCGGGTGTCATCCACAAATCTGAACCAATGGCTAGGTGGTGTCCCTGGATAGTAAATTGAGCCATGGTGGCTCAGTAGGTAAAGTGCACTCCTGCGAGTCAGGCATTAAGTATTCATATCCCACCATGTAGCTCAGTAAATGTGACGTATTCATTATAAAGCACTCTGATTTGAGGATGACCTCACCTCACCTGACAGGTTTTAGAAAAAAAAGTGTGTAATGGTCATTCTTATAAAAGAAGTGTGTCTGGATAGTGTCAGTCATTGTGTGTGTGTTGGTTATTTATTTATTTTCTCTTTCAAATATGTGAATGTATTACTACTAATACTAGGGGTGGCATGGCTCAGTGGGTAGAGCGGTTGTCTGGCAATCAGAAGGTTGCAGGTTTGACCCCCGCACCTGCAGAGAAGCATGTCAAAGTGTTCTTGAGCAAGATACTGCTCCCTGAACTGCTCTGCCCTGTGATGGACTGGTGACCCTTCAAGGGTGTATCCCTGCCTTTTGCCTATTGAGAACTGAGATAGGTTCCAGTTCCCCCGGGACCTGACTTCAGATAAGTGGTTGACAATGGATAATAATAATAATAATAATAATAATGATGATTCCCTTATCAGTCCCGCAAGGGGAAATATGTTCTCTGCATGTTTGACCCAACCTATTGTATAGGAGCAGCGAGCTGCCAACATATGGCGCTCGGGGAGCATTTAGGGGTTAGGTGTCTTGCTCAAGGACACCTCGACATGCTGTATGCAGAACCGGGAATCGAACCTGCAATCTTCTGATTGCCAGGCGACCACTCTACCCACTGAGCTATGCTGAGCTATGCCGCCCCCATTACTACTTACTACTACTACTACATACCCAATATCTCAACAACCTAATCATACAAATGCAATCATTCATACATTTTAACCAATCAAAGGATGCATTTTATGGCTAATTAGGCTAGCCATCTCACCTCCCATGGGGCTAATTTGGAGTAGGCTATCACGTTTACAGTTATTGGACAGAAATCAAAATGGAGACGTTTTTGTAACCATGGACTTCAACTTCAAATTCTAGTTCTGATGTTGATTCTGATAAGTGACAGAAAAAAATGACAGAAAATATGGCAAAATATATATCCAATATGGTTTCACTAGTGTTTTGAAGGTGGGGAAGAAAAATCAAAATGCCTGTTATGTCTTGCCAGACTATCCAAGCCAAAACATGAAGCTCAACAAATTAAAATGGTATCTCGATGATATTCAAGGAATTCAGTGGCGAACCAAAGGCTTTTTTCTCCCAACAAAACTGGATGTAATTAATCTCCAGCAGGTACACTTCAAAAAGACAATAACTGCCTCCAAGAGATCCCTGAAAGATTCATACAAGGTGAGCTAATGCATAGCAAAGGCTATGAAACCCCACACCACCAGGGAAAGCCCTATTTTGCCTGCTGCAATAGATATTGTAAACAAGGTCAGTAGGGAAGCAGAAGAAAACAATCTGAAATCCATCCTATTGTCAGATAATGCCGTGATACGAATATTAGCGATATTGTAAGCAACCAAGGGGAAAAACTGAATGAACACTTAAAATTTACATCCACATATACTCTACAGATGGATTGTAGCACCGAGGGATTGTATGTTTGGATTCAGTATCGACGGTGCTACAGCCATGGCAGGGTACAGAGCCGGCCGGTGGACATTACTGGTGAATATTGCTCCATCTCCTGTATGGAACCATTGCATGATTCATTGCGAGCAATTGGCAGCTGAAGAACTGAGCGCAGAACTCAGTGAATTAATACAGCATGTCATATCTATTGTTAACTCTATGAAACCCCACCAAGTGCGAGCATGCCTTTTTGATAAATTATGTCAAG
>OMLC01102884.1:2927-13436 GCA_900302585.1 Regalecus glesne | reverse complement strand
ATATATAAATTCATATATATAAAGATGAATATGAGACATGAGATCAGCCTTTCAGCTTTTATTTCATGGTATTTACATCTAAATCTGATACGCAACCTAGAATATAGCACCTTTTGCTTGAACACACCCATTTTTCAAGGGAGCAAAATTATAGGAACAGGTGACTAACATTTTTGTTGCTAAGGTCCATCCTATTATATTGATAATTCAAACAATAAACAGCGCTTAATATCTGCTCTCGGTTTCACCATTGGGTTTTCCCTCTGCAGATTGCATTTATAGTATAGAAAAGACATCATTCAGAGTGAAAAGACATGAGAAGTGAATATTTTGAAATAGACAATAATCTATACAATATCATCTTGTTGACAGTACTGTTCTATGTAAATTCATTGAGACAAAAAGTAAGCCGGCATGCAGTCCATGTGAATTTTCAATTTAAAAGTGAAAAAAGTGTTAGTTCAGGGGAAAAGATGAGTCTAGATTAAATGAATCAACAGAAACTGATTGTCTGATACGAACAGGCAGAGTAGTCTACAAGAGCTAGACTAGAGAAGCACGATGTAAAAAAAAATTATTAGAATTGAACGGGGTAGGATAGAAAGAAGCGATGACACCAGCTAACTTCGTTTTAACTCAAGATGCACACAGGAGCCCTCTATTTTTAGAGCAGAGAGCTTGAAATGGAATGTATGGTTAAATGAGCTGAGGTAGGTGTGATGGGGCAAGCCCATTTAGGATCTTTTAAATCAGAAGAAGAACCTTGAAGTTTGATCAAAAGGGGGTGAATGGAGGGAGGCAGAAATTGGTGTAATAGGGTCAAATTTGTTGTTTTTTTTCATTTATTTAGGATTCAAGCTCTGGCATCTGGCAATCTGACATCTGGAAACAGGACACTACAGTAATCATATCTGGATGAAACAAATGCACAGAGTAGAGTCACTGCATAAGATATAGTCAGGAAATGATACATATTAACTGCTGCATAAATGAGAAAAGACATTCTTGGTGATTGTTTTAATGTGATTTTCAAAGAGAAGGCTGGGCTGAAAAGTATTAACAAGATTTTTGGCTGCAAGAGGTATTGACTGTGTCTGGCAGGCCAAAATGACCAGCATGCCAGTGTCTTCCAAATTTAAAGCTGGGATTTCTTTGTTACATCCAGTTTTTCATAGCATGCAAGCAGGCATCCAAATTAGTCATTTGAGTACGATCACCAGCCCTTTTATACCCACATACAGCTGATTATCGTCCACAAAGCCTATTGACTTGAGTGTACCTGCAGTAATGACCTCTCTTTTGATTTTTGCTGCTGCCCCCTCAGTTGGTTGCCACTGACTACCGCCAGATCTCCATAAATGAGAGTGCCCAGTATCAGAGCACCACTCTCTTTTCATTACTGTTCATCACAACTCACAATACTGAGTAAAATGTTTATTTCCTGTTGAACAGTCTAAATGGGGGCAGCTTGGCTCAGGAAGTACAGTGGGTCATTGAATTGTCCGAAGGTCACTGGTTCAATCCATGGCTCCTTAAGACAGCATGTTGAAGTTTCCCTAATTGCTCCCTGAGCACTGCAGCTTTTTTTATATTTAACCCACCCTATAAAATATGGTGGGTTAAATATGGATGAACATTTCCATTGTAAAAAAAACATTGACCAAATAAAGTGGCTTTCAGGCCAAGTCAAGTCATTTTTATTTATATGGTCTATTGTTGCAAATTTCAAATTTGACTTGGTGGGCAACACACAAACATCCTGACCCTAGACCTTCACACAGAATAAGGAAAAAAACATTTTTAAACAGGGAGAAACCTGTTATCATCACCTATTTGCACCTACAGAGGATTTCTGATGACTCTGAAATCACTGGCTTCAACACAGATGAGGATGATGGGGAATAAGTTCAGAGAAAAAAAAATCAGGAATTTTTGGACTGGTGCCAGCGGCTTTGCCGCCAGATCAATACTGGTAAAACCAAATAATTGGTGATGGTGGTGCCTCTGACACCAGTGAACTTCCAGAGAATAGACATTGAGATGGTGACATCTTACAAGTACCTGAACGAAACCCCCAAAAAACTGGACTGGACTGACAATAGCACTTTATAAGAAGGGTCAGAACGGTTAGAACGGAGTGTATCTGCTGAAGACCCTGAGGTCGCTTGGAGTGCAGGGGACACTCCTGAAGACATGTTATAACTTTGAGGTGGCATCAACCAATTTCTATGGAGTGGCCTGCTAAGGCAGCAGCATCTTGCCTATGGATAGGAATAGACTCGATAAATTGATCAGGGAGGCTAGCTCTGTCCTTGGAGGCTCCTTCAATACAGTGGAGGTGGGGAGAGAAAGGAGAATGATGGCTAAGCAGGCATCCATGATAGACAGTGAATCCCACCCCATGCAAAACTCCTTCACTGCACTGGAGACCTCCATCAGTGAATGGCTGCTCCATCCAAAGTGTGTGAATAAGGTGTGCAATATAAATTCACTGCAATATAAATAATTTCATTTGCAATTTAAACTGCTTAATCTGTTGCAGTGTTTTTGTCTATGCTATTTTTTTGCCTCAGTTCTGCTTTCCACTTTGTATCACTATAAATTTCTCCCTATGGGACTATTAAAGGAATATCATATCTTAGCTTATTAGCAAAAAATAGGAGGAAACCTTAAGGACAGCAAAAGATGAGGGATCTCCTAAGACTGCCAGGCATGCAATGGATTTTGTGTGTTCAGAATAAAAGGGTAAATGGATTTGTTCTTATATAGCACTTTCCTTGTCTAGTGACGGACTGCTCAAAATGCTTTACAATGAATGTCTCACATTTACCCAGAAGCATATGAGCCCACAACACCTGACTCCCCAGGCCTAGACTCGAGCCGCCGAAGCTCCGATTTATACAATTTACAGAGTATAACACTGAGAGGATGAAAGAATTATCATTGAATTACAAGCTATATAATCAAGATATTATTAGCAGTACTGTTTATAATAATAATAAAAATAATGATAATAATCTCCTAGGGGCGGCAGGGCTCAGTGGGTAGATCGGTTGTCTGGCAATCAGAAGGTTGCAGGTTCGATCCCCACACCTGCAGAGAAGCATGTGGAGGTGTCCTTGAGCAAGACGTTGTTCCCCTAACTGCTCTGCCCTGTGATAGACTGGCGACCTATACAGGGTGTACCCTGCCTTTCACCCAATGAGAACAGAGAAAGGCTCCAGTTCCCCTGTGACCTGATTTCGGATAAGCGGTTGATGATGGATGGATGGATAATAATCTCCTTTATCGGAAAAGTGTATATTAATGAACATTTAGAATGTAAATATCCCAGATCCAGCCACTAGGCTAAATTTCACCGTATGAAGAATCTGTCAAGTATCCTTGGGCAAAACATCAAACCGTGAACTATTCAAGGTCCGAGATGGAATGCTGACCCATCCAGAGATTCTGCCCTATCAAAATAGTCCTAAAAGCTTTGTTACAAAGCTATCAGTGACTCATTGTATGTGAATTAGGTAGGACAGGATACACAGAATTAAATGGGGTTGAATGACTTATTTTGCTAATAATCTCATCAGCCTTATTGCAGAAAAAGTCTAGAAACTAGAAACTAAATGGCTATTCCTTTATTGTGGGCAGCTGATAGACAGCCTTTTTTGGTATGTTTAGACGTACTATCAAAGAGAAAGCTGGGATTGTGTTTATTAGCATTGAATGTGCAATATGCTGCGTTCACACCAGCTATAGCACTCTTGTGTTTCAGCAAACATTCATAACAATATGTCTTGATGCGTGCTCAATAATCCAGGTAGGGAAATCACGAAAAGAGGTGAATCTGTTCAGCTGGATCAGAAGTTTATTTAGAAACGTTTCGTCACTCAACCGGTGACTTCTTCAGTCTGAGCTGAGGGCATTTTATATTCATAACAATATAGTTGGTAAAAACTTACACTTTCCACAAGTTTAGAATCAAATACATATTTAAATAGTATGTTGAAAACCCTGTGTTGTTATTTTGTGTGAGCTATACATGGACATAAGTATATCTAGGTATGGAAGCTTCATTCAAATTAAAGAAAATATTTGGTTACACCCATGTTTCAAATAAATAAATCACATTAGAACTCTGTTCAAAATTCAGATTATTCATTAGTAAGGCTTTGGTATACAGTGATCTGATATCTAATTATCAAACCAAATTTAAATGTCTTGTTGAAGTGATCACTAGTAGATACTTCAGAGGTAACAAGAGATTAAATAATTGGTTATTGCACCGCTTGTATCATTATTTTAGTTCTTTAAAGACAGTAGTCACAATGTAAATAAAATTTTATGTTTGGTTCTGTAGATAATTAGGTAGTTTGTCACACATTTCACCAATATCAATGTTAAGAATGATTATGATTCACACATTTAAAAGAGGGGGACTTGGGAGTAATGCACCAGGGTAGTGAGAAGTTCTCAATGTTACAAACCAAGCTGTCTGTCCAATAATCTATACAATGAGAAATTCCCTGACTAATAATATTTTCTCAACTCGTCTCCACAAACACACATTTATTCAAAATCTGTGATGGTCTATCTCAGGCAACATATTTGTTATTTTACAGTTTCTCCAAATGGAAGATGGCTGAATTTTCTTAATTCTCCAACCAAAACCGTTTTATTTATTGAAATATCATTTAAAAGCCATGCCAGCTAGTTTCTTTATTTTCCCAAAATAAAACTGGTATTTTGAAAAAATAAGTGGCAGCTTAGTGGTAAAGTGTACGCTTCCAAGTTAAAAGATAAACCTGGATAACTTCACCATCATCACAGCAGATAAGACAATGGAATCAGGTAAGGTGAGGGGTGGTGGGATCTGTATTTAAATCAATAACCGTTGGTGCATGCAATGGTAATTATTCAGTTCCACTGTGACATTAAATAAGGAGTGAGAAAAACCCCTCATACAGTATCGTTTCATTTTATATTCATGAAAAGATGCATATGAATAGATAGCCAAATGTGTGCCCTTAGAGCCCACCTTCTGATTCCCCCGCAGCTCAAACATGCCTATCTGTTCAAGTAACAGTGTTAAATGTCCAATGTTTCCCGCCCCTCCTGTTCAGACAGAAAGCTCATCTTGTTCCTGGAAGATCATCCTGATGATTAAGAGGACTTGCTCATGAAGTTCAAGGTTAAGCGTTCCATCATCCCCATATTACAGCTCATAATTCTTCAGGACTGGTAGGCTTTGTTTAATTAACATGATGAAGGTACTTGATGGGGCTAGCTTTGACTTACCACACACAAGATTTAAGCATCAGTTCAAACAGTGTGAACTTTAAATTAAACACGGTACAGGATGTCCATGGGCAGGGAGCAAAAGTAAGCAAACATCATATATGAATTGTCCTCACAGGCACATTTTCTGTTCTCCTTATCTCATGTCTTCCATGCATTCCAACAAGGCTGTTTCTCCAATTGCTAACGGTTGATGATACTTTTTTATTCATGCACATGAAGAAGAGGCATTATAATCCTGCCTTTGATATGTTACATATGAGCTTTGAAAATCTATCTAAGCCATATAGACTAGAATTAAACATGATCAAAACTCAAATGCAGTAAACAACATATATGGGTTGCCCTCACAAGCACATCTTTGCATTACTTTTAATCAAAAACAATCTATCTAGGTAAACACCAAATGAAAACATGATGATGAAAATACATCCTGGGGAATAATGTCTTACCTCACGCAGAACAACTGTTAGGCTGGTCAATTGTAAGTCAATTGAAGAAGGGCATTGGATTTGGATCAACACACTTCATATAAACTCAGCAGTCAGACGAAAGGCAAAATTATGTCACGTCTTCTCGAGCTTAACAGCTCCTCCCACTAGACTAGAAATGAGTAAAATACTTCAAGAAGTTACTTACACTGATCCAAGCTCACACAGAAAACACACTGTTGGCTTTTGGGGAAAGCCTCAGTGAAAGCTCAAAATCTACATAAAATCATGACAAATTTTAATGTTGACCAACTATTAAAATAATGAAACAATAAATGGGAGGATTTTTCATTAAATCCTATGAAAACTGCTTAGAAGTTAACCAAGTAAATGCAAACATAAAGGAAAGGTGAGAAAAATTTGTTCTTCCTCTTTTCTTCTTGCCTGGCAGCTCCATATTTAGCATTCTTCTCCAAATATACCCAGCATGTCTCCTCTGCACATGTCCAAACCATATCAATCTCACCTTCCTTGTTTTATCTCATAACTGTCCAACCTGAGCTGTCTCTCTAATATACTGGTTCTTAATCCTGTCCTTTGTCACTCCCAATGACAATCGTATTATCTTCAACTATTCCACTTTCAGCTCCACCTTCTGTCTGTTTGTCAATACTACCGTCTCCAAACCATATAACATAGCCGGTCTCACTGCCATTTTATAAACCTTCCTTTTCACTCTTGCTGGAACCCTGCTGTCGCAAATCCCCCGTGACCCTCTTCTCCACCCATTCCATCCTACCCAACACTCTCTTTATCACCTATCATCTGCACTCCCCATTACTTTGAAAAGTTGACCCCAAGCATTTAAACTCATGCACTGAACATAGGTGCCTACACCACCGGAGGCCCAAAGTCCTTTAAAAAAAAAAAAGTTTGTAGGTTGTTGCTTGGTAACTCGAGGCTTCAGCTCCTTCTACAGTTTCTCTATAGGAGTAAGGTCCAGAGAACGACTAGGCCACTCCATCACCTTAATGTGCTTCTTCTTGAGCCCTTCCTTTGTTGCCTTAGCTGTATGTTTTGAGTCAGTGTCATGCTGGAACACTCAGCCACTATCCATTTTCAGTGTCCTGGCTGGAGGAAGGAGGTCGTCATCGAAGATACCCGGTACATGGCCCAATTATCCAGCCCTCAATCGAGGGGAGTCATCCTGTCCCTTTAGCAGAGAAACAGGCCCAAAGCATAAAAAGTTTCCAACACCATGCTCGATGGTGGGGATGGTGTTCCAAGTCAGCTTTTTCTTCCTCAAAACACGAAAAGTCGAGTTGATGCCTAAGAGCTTGATTTTAGTCTCATCTGACCACAGTACTTTCTCCCAATTCTATCCTGAATTATCCCTAGAGATAATTGATTTGCAATGTGACGCAGATTTGAAGGGCAAATTTGCCTCCGTAGGTCTGGACACATTTTATCAGTATCTACTAACAGGGTACCCCAAATTAACAGCCCTGGCTGCTAAAATGTTGTGCATGTTTGGGACAACCTACCTTTGTGAACAATTTTTCTTAGTAATGAATATCAATAAAACAAAAATGCATTCAAGGCTCACACACAAGCACTTAAATGACATTCTGAAAGTGACAGCTAGTCAGGACATGACAGCTAGTCAGGACATGACACCTGATGTTGATGCACTTGTACAGGCCAAAAGATGCCAAGTTTCAGGAACAAAAACAAGTCCAGACTAGACTAACGTCTTTAAAATGCTACCTTGCATTTTGAATTTGCAGATACGGTTTCCATTAAAAGAATACAGCTCTGTGAAAATGAATACTTACTGTGGTGATTTTTTTTAAAAGTGCAATGTAATGTTAGTCTTTCTTTATAAGTCTCATGTAATCGTAAAGTTCATTACTATAATTTTCAACACCAGTTACTTGTTAAAGTTTGTGCAATTTTGTGAAATGTTTTGTAAAAGTGTTCAATAAATTTTAAGTTAAATTTCACAACGTTATTGTGCTTCTTTACACCAAAACAAACGTGATATTTTGGTTATTTATAGCTAAGTATGTTATAATTTTAATGGTCTGGCCCACGACGTCTACCTAGGGGTCATATGTGGCCCGTGATGTGAAATGAGTTTGACACCCCTGGTTTAAGGTATTAAATGTATATGCACTATCGCTCCACACCACTATTCCTTTGTTTCTCCCCAGTTCCCATGGCTTGATGAGTACCAGTAGTTCTGCCTTTTGTGCAGAGTAATGCCTGGGAAGTGATTCTGCACACAGAACCTTGGTCTGAGTAACTCCCGTGAATCCTGTAGCATCTCCTCTTTGAGATCTAGTCTTGGCATAACCATGCCTTACAGTCATGTGGTTCTCCATCAGAGGCTACTAGCAATAGAGTTGAGGGTTTAGAGTTGTACATCTTTCAATGATGAATTTTGCTTGCAGAAGCAACATGGCCATGCAGGCTATGTGTCTTGTAGCTGACATGTAAGAAATGTTTTTTCCTTCTAATAGAACTGACACTGCATGTGGTACTCTCAATGTTAGTTGTCTTAAGGGTACCAGAGTGCTGGACCTCTCCACTGCCATGACTGCTGCAACAGCCATTTTTAGGTAGGCTGGCATTTTCTGCAAAACTGCATCTATTCTTCCTGAGCAATAGCCCCCAGGTTTCATTTTCTCTCCGGATTTTTGAAGTACTACTGTTGCCATGTACCTATTTCTAGCATCGACCATTTGTACAAATGGTTTATTATAGTAGCACAATTCTCTCTTCAGTCATTCAAATTGTTTCCACACTTCAGGGGTTCGCTGGATTTGACCCATTGAAGCCTCGGGTGTGTTCTAGATTAACTGCATCAGCAGAGCTGTCTTTTCAAAATAGCATGCGATCCATAGTTGACCAAAAAAAATATTTATTTATTTTTTAAATCAACCATGCCGGGGAATTGCATTATATTCCTCTCTGTCAAAAGTTTAAGATGCTTTTGGAATAGCTTCTTGTACATCAAATTATATTGCTTTCCCATGTTTGCTAGCATGTGCACAAGATACACGACTTCTGTTTTCCATAATTGTAACTTTTTCTTACTGACCTTACTTTCCAGTGTCTTATTTACAGATTGCCTGATCTGGACTGCACAACTGGATATCATCCACATAGAATAGTATCTGGCTTCCCCCTAGTTAGTTAAAATGTCCCAGGTTTGCGGTTACAGCTTGTGAGAATATTTTAGAAGACTCAAAGCAACCTTGTGGTATCTGGGTGTACAGCCACGTTTTCTCTTGGAATGTCAATTCAAACCAGCCTCTGGATTCCTCTGCAAGAGGGCTAGAGAAAATGCATTTGAAAGTTCAATGACAGTGAAATACCTCTGATTGCTTCAATAGTATGTATCAATATACTTGGATCTTGGACACAGGGTGCAAAAGGAATTATAGCATTGTTAACAGCTTGCAGGTCCTGCACAATGCTCCACCCTTTGGAAGATGCAGCTTTCTTTACCGGCATGCAGTAGAGTTTGTCTGGGACCTGTGATATCACTTCAGGTGCAAAGACCTCCTTGTCAACGTGGCTCTGCAGCTCAGCTGATATGGTTCTGGGTCCAGTAGGGGTGAGGTCTAAACTCTACCAGAAGGTTGATATTCTCTCTTCCATTATCACAAATAACTATCCATCTCTATTTTCAGTCCAAATTGCCTTCATACCTTTCTTGGTTGCCATTGCTTCTATTTCTAGGTCTTTCATGACCTCTCGTCCTAGTAAATGTACTAAGTAAACAATAGACTATAGGTAATTTTCACAAGCATGTTTGCCCGTCTCTGCATCCACCAGGGGTGTGGATCTAGTTAGCTTTTCCTTTTTATCATCTCCTGATGTAGTCCTTATGTAGCATTGGCATCACATCAACTATGCCACAGGACAAGTTCTAGGTTCTGAGGAGTGGGAGCAAGATACTAGTTACACCAGAGACTGTTGCTTTATATGTAGAGGCCGGCAATTTACTGAACAGAAAGAAATAGATATAGAAAAAATACTTCAAATACAACAATCAAATAAAAAAATGAATCACAATCCATCACTTCAGAATAACAACAACAAAATGTATTGACACTTTTAGCCAGTTCAATTGTGTTCCGTTTAAGTAGGCTTTAGGTCCTCTCAGTTCAAAGAAAATAAATAATCATAATCAGTTCAGTTTGGTCCAAAATAAAACAATCCTGATACTCCTACCGCTCTAGTAGTGAGTCGCCGACGGGGATCGCTCACTGGTGTGATGAAAAAGGGGGAGATAACGGGGTCCTTTGGGTCTGGCTCGCCATCTTGTGTCCTGACGCTACGGGAAGCCACAGACAATCTTCCTTCTGACCGAGCTTTCCACTGAGCAAAAAGGAAAAACCTGCGTTTATGTGTTGAAACCCAGCCTCCGGAAGTCAGGTAGCCGTGTTTCCCTCGTGTGGGCAGCTGGAGTTGAGCCACCCTGTTTGATGAGCAACGTCTATCAACCCTCCTCTGTACCACCTACATTCAATCAGGTCGATCTAGATCAGGGGTGTGTGGATATACACCAGACACGAGTACCACATACTTGCTGAGGGCACAGGCTCTCTGTTGGGTCTAAAAGCCAATCCTCACGATCAAACAGTTTAGCAATAGACCAGGAGCAGGATAACAGAGGTGACACGGGGATGGTTGTAAAGTTTTAACCAAGCTGCAGTGTGGGGAGAGCAGAATCACAGAGATGTCATCTGTGTCTTTCCTCAAGACTATCTCTCAACTC
>OMLC01102883.1:0-17704 GCA_900302585.1 Regalecus glesne | reverse complement strand
TCTGTATCATGTTACTAACTCTCTATCTTTTCCGGAGTCCTGGTGCTCATCGTCTGGCAGGTTCCTGTGGATCGTGGTCTCTCAGGTCCAGGTTCCTGTGGATCGTGGTCTCGGTGCGCCTGGCTGGATCTATTTGTTTGTTTGTCTCTTTTTCTCCCAAACCCAACCGGTCAAAGCAGATGGCCGCCCACCGCGAGCCGGGGCCTGCTCCAGGTTTCTGCCTGTTAAAAGGAAGTTTTTCCTTGCCACTGTCGCCTAAGTGCTTGCTCAAGGGGGTACTTGTTGGGTCTCTGTAAATCATGGTTTCGCAAAGAGCTTGGTCTTTTACCTGCTCTATATGTAAAGTGTCATGAGATAACTTTTGTTGTGATTTGGCGCTATACAAATAAAAATTGACTTGACTTGACATCATGGTCTGGTGGGAAAAGCACAGTGCTTGGCCGTCAGAGGAGAATGAAGCAGAGTACTTTCCCTTCACTTAACCAAGAGGCCTGGACGACCCAGAGGGGGACACTAGTGAACCCAGAATACTTTATCCAACCTAACCCCTATACCCATGTGAGGCTTAGCCAATTATGACCCACTAACTATGGACCTCTGGCCGTGGTTCGAAATGGTGCAGCTGGGATTCAAACACCCAACAGCACGACCCAGAGATGCTCTGAAAATAGGTGCCTTACCCCTCTACGCCACTGGAGGACACTACTGGTCATAGTAATTGTCAGTCACTAGCATTAGCTTTCAATGGAACATGTTAAAGGTGTACACATTAATGGCACATGTGCACATATATGGATGCAGGTATAAGTGTTTCCATGAAAACAAAAGTTTAGCGTATTATCATCCAAGCCTAGATCTACTCCAGCTTGTCCAAATGAGCTGCACAAGCACTCTCTTCTAAGTTAGAGTATGTTCTAGTTAAACTGTTTAAACATACATATATACAGTAAGAAATGCCGAATGGAAGGGCAAAATTTGACAAACGCAGCCCCTAAATGATCCTGGGAAAGTGGTGCCAGGATAACCACCTCTCACTGAACGTCTCCAAGACCAAGGAGGTCATTGTGGATTTCAGGAGAGGGGGACACATTCACCTCCCACTCCCCATCAACAGCACAGTGGTGGAGAGAAGGGACACCTCCACATATCTGGAGTTAACCTCCACACAGACCTGACATAGACCAGCCACACCTCCTCTGTTGTTAAAGAGGACCAACAGTGTGTGTGTGGCCTCAGGAGCCTAAAGCCATGTGGCCTGAGGCCCCACATCCTCAGGGACTTCTACCAGGAGCCCATAGAGAGCTGCTGACAGGCTGCTTCACCACCTGGTACAGCAGCTGGACCAGCAAGGAGCACCAGGCCCTGGGTAGGGTTGTGACACAGCCCAGCACATCACTTGATGTGAGCTACCCAGTCTGCAGGAGCTGTACACCCAGCAGTGTCTCAGGAAGTCCCTGTGGGTCCTGAAGGATCCAGCACACCACACAACAGCCTGTTCTCCCTGCTGCCCTCCAGGAGGACAAACACACAAGTGCCTTAGCCTTAGCATCTCTTTAATGTCTGATCACCACCTGTGTGATGTCTCTGACTACTGTTGTTGATGGTCCATTACTGATTTTTATGCTTGAGAGATTGATTTCCACTCCTACTTTACTTATTTTATGTGTAATTCGGTTATACCTATTGTTTTTTTTGCTTTTTATGTATTGCTTTATGCGTATGTGTACGTATACACACTTCTTATTATATATCTTTATTTGCTTTATTTTATCTTTATCTCATGTTTCTGTGATGGAGTCTCCCAGCTGAAGACTTTCACATGATTGTACTTGTACAACCAAGTGTGACAATTCACATCTTGAAATTTAAAAATCCCCTTTTGCGCTAAATTGTGGTAATAAGTTCAATGCTTTGGTAAATGTGATGAAGAGAAATAAAAATTACATTAACTTGTGATGTAGTCAGGTGTTTCCCTGACAGCTAATCCAGCTAACATCGCAAATGGCAAGTAATTCTCATAACCCCTATTATGTTTTATCCCCTTTTTAATCAAATTTCCCTGCTAACATAAGGCCTCACTGTTACACAACACTTTAGGGAGTTGGGGAGGGCATGGAATTCCATATGCAGCCTCTGACACATGTAAAGTCAACCAAACACTTTTCACCCGCTAGCTCCAGGTGCAGATTTTATGCAGGTTTATGCCAAGGCTCACATCATTTATTCCAGATCCCCCATCGACTATATAGGTGCCTGACCACCTGTAGGAGCCACTAATTGCTTTGATAGGATATATTTACTCTGCAAGCTCCCCATCCAGAAGCATTGCCAGATGTGCTCCCTTCGACACCCACCCAAGCTGGAGGCCACACAGGTGTTCAAACCACGAGTATCAGCCAACATCAGTATATTAGTTTGTTTTTTTCTTTAGAGTTTTTAATGGGATGGTTTTGCTGGCCCCCAGTATAAGAGATGATTCATGCTTTTAAAACATGCTAGTAGAAACTCACCTGATTCCACATTTTGAATTTTTTACTTTTTTGTTTCCTTAAAATATTCTGAACATTTGGATGAAAAATATGGGCTAAGTTAAAAGTGTATCACTTGAGTAACCATTGCAGTATTTGGATGGAATCATCTGTAAAGGTGAAAGAAGAAACAGGCGTGATATTTTGAATATATTTGCTCATCTTTTTTCTCTTTCTCTCAGGGTCGGTAACACAGGTTATCCCGGGATTTGGCTGTTCCACATAGGAAACCGTTACTCCTTTGAAAATATTGTTCCCGCTTCTTTTGGTGGCCTTCTCATCACTCCATCCCCTAGATGGAGTGACATCTCCCAGGTATTATATTTATTTAGCTAAAACTTAACCTGAGTATCAATAGATCCTTTATCCAGGTAAGGAAATCACTGACAGTTTAATCAGTTCATCTGGAAACGTTTATTGGGAAAATCATTCTGTCCCTCATCTAAGTGCCTTTTTCAATCTCAACTGACTCCAAGTTTCCCAACTCTTATGAACAGCACAGTTGCATAATGATTGAATCAAAATGAATGAATTGAATCAACGATCAATTTCATATACAAGTACCATGACCATTAACTAGAGTTACAATGGTCTTGTGTGCTATTCCCAGAGGACTGGGGGATAGGATCAAGCACAGCAGTGTCACATGATGACAGATGGACTCTCAGACCCCCACTTTTGTTCAGGATGGTGGTTCCCTCTTCACATAGATGGTCTTTAACCCCCCTTTCAAACCAGCATTCCTCCCTATCAAGGATGTGAACATCCTCATCTTTGACATCTTTGGCTCTCCTGTGTTCCATCTTCTTGGCCAGCGTCTGTTTGGTGTACAAGTCACTGCAGTCCCCTAGACATTTAACAGTGTACTATATTACTCTGACTCGATCCTTGGGGTGGACCAATTTTTGGCATGTGTTTAGGGGTTTGAAAGCAACTGAGAACATGGTGTTTTGAAAATACACGCCTCAGCAGTTCTGAAACTCCCACCATATACAGAATCACCACTTGTTTGTCTTTAGGCAGCTGTTGTCTCTGCTTTTTTCCTTTGGCTGGGACACTGTTTGAGGATCATCCAGACTTTGAAAAACACCCAGTTAGGATAACCACACTCAAGCAGGGCCTGTTTAATGCGGGATTATGCTATTGAAAAATATTGCACCATACATTATACTCAGGGGAAGCTCTAGCTGGTCTGTAAGGTTTACCTAAGTTACAAAAACAGAATGTACTATTGCAGCCAATTGTTCCTTGTATATACTGTACTGTACATTATATATATGTACCACTATACTCTGTCGTGTCCACCTACCTCAGGCATGTATGCAAGTAACCTGTTAATATTTATATCAATGTCTCTGATACATTCTCCGCACCATTGCGCTGCTGTGTTGGTGGGGAGAGAGCAGCTGGGGCACATTAAACACGCCCTAGTTAAGTGTAGATATTCTAATAGTGTGTTTTTCAAAGCCAGTAAGGTCCCTTAGAAGTGCACCAGCCAATCAAAGAGAAGAGAAGGACAACAGCTGCTTAAGAGCAAACAAGTGGTGATTCCATATATGGCTAGAGTTTGAGATCAGTATTTTCCAAATACCATATCTCTAATTGGTCCACCCCAAGGATCAGGTCCTCCAACAGAGACGGAGTTATATAGTGTATGCATAGAAGAACCAACATGTCAGGCCAGGACTCCACCATCTACAAGCCAGTGGACACTCTGTCAAAGATGAGGATGTTCACATCCTTGATAGGGAGAAACGCCGGTTTGAAAGGGGGGTTAAAGACCATCTATGTGAAGAGGGAACCACCATCCTGAACAAAGGTGGGGGTTATCTCTAAAAGTACATCTGTCATCATCTTACAATGCTGTGATTACAAATATTCCTCAATCCTCCAAGTAATACACAAGCCAAGCCAAGTCATGTAAATTTCATTTGTATTTCCCATTATCAAAAATTACATATTTTTAATTTGAAATAATGAGATAATAATTTAATGTAAAATGTAATTTGCCTTGAGGGCTTTACAGCAATTCAACATCTTATCCTTAGACCTTCACATTGGTTAAGGAACAGCTCCCTAAAAACTCCTCTAACAGGGAAAAAAAGGAGAAAAGCTCAGGAACAGTCTTATATTTGAAGATTGTTTTGCTGTATTTTCATTCCATTTGAAGTACCTGTGAAGGCCATGAAACCAAAGTCAAATTCCATCAATGGGAAACCTACATGGCCAATAAATTGATTCCGATTCAAGAAGAGCAACAGAGGAGGGGTCCTTCTCCTAAGATTCCCAGAGGTGCAATGGATGTTGTGTATACACAATTTATAGAATGCAACATTTTAAAAGGATGATAGGATTATAATGGAATTATAAGATATATTGTAAGATCCATCCATCATCAACCCCTTTTCCGGTGTCGGGTCGCGGAGGTAGCAGATTTCAGCCGGGACCTCCAAGCTTTCCTTTCCCTTGCAACATCCACTAGCTCTGGTTGGGGGATCTCAAAGCGTTCCCAGGCCATTGTGGAGATATAATCCCTCCATCTGGTCCTTGGTCTACCCCGTGGCCTTCTTCCAGCTGGACGTGCCTGAAAAACCTCTTTTGGGAGGTGATCAGGTGGCATCCTTACTAGATGCCCGAACCACCTCAACTGGCTCCTTTCTATTTGTAGGACCAGCGGCTCTACTCCGAGTCCCTCACGTATGTATATTCTAAGATGTATTAGAAAATATATGACGATTACGATGAGAAGGATGCCAATCAGTATTCAGGTGCCAATGGGACTGCTTAGGTCCTGACACATGGCTATTGTGATTAATTAATGGTAATGACAATTTGCAAATGAAAATGATCCTTGGTTGGTTGTTATACAACTGTATTGATAAGAATGGGGATACCTGCAGTCAGTTGAGACTGAAGAGGCCACATTGATGAGTAGTGAAATGTTTCTCTAATAGATGTTGTCTTCAAATGAACCAATTCATGATTCTATGAAAGGCGTCTTGTGCATCTACATGTGAAGTGAGATGGGAAAGGACTTAGAATTAGTGAAATAATTGTCAGTTGGTATAACAGCCTAAATTGATTGTTACTCCTTTTTGCTATTCCTTATCACCAGTCTGACTCCTTACTGTTTTGCTGTGTGACCATTCCTTATTCTCTTCTTTAAGGATACCACTACCCCAGAGTATGCCGAGTTTGACGAGTACCCCGATAATAATTTTGAGCCTGTGAACCAAGAGGAAGAGGATGATTACCCTCTGACAGGCGGGGACCCAGAATTCCAGCCTAAGCCCAGCGGTCAAGTGATTCAACAATCTACTCAACCAGAAAATCAGAAACCTCCTTCCTCTTCTTCAGTGTTTTCAGATCCATTAACAGATGCCGGTGACAATATACCCCTGACCTCTGAACCCAATTATGGTTTAGAGCCAGTAGGGCGACACCATGCCCCTATTCCACCAGAAACTATTAGTTTACCAGTGGAAAGATCTAAACAGCTTCAGGCACAGCTCCCTCAGGTAATTACGGCAGATTAACTTATTCCATGCATACATTTACACAAAAGTTAATTTCAACATGTTAGAACTATACTTATCGCTACTACGTCAGATTAACGACACATGATCAATTACTTCTCATACAACCCACAACCATTTTGTAAACTCATAATCATAATAAAGAAGCCTCTTTTGGGTAAAATAGCTATAGCTTTTCTCTGACCTCCTAGGGGACAGAAATGCATGTCCAAGGAGACAAACTTATATTTAAACATCCCCATAGAAAGGTACTGTCACAAATTTTAGTTTGATAACGGAAAATATAATTTTTTAAAGATCTAATCCTTTCTAAGCCTAACCTCCTTGAGTGTCATGCTATCTATTACTGGACAACCAGCAAGCCTAATATTCTTGGTTCTCAAAATAATAAGAATAAGATTCGGAATAAACTTTTAATGGCCAAATGTGCCTATGCACACACAGAATTTCTCTGTAGTACACAGCTGCTTCCTGCACTTGAAGACAAAAATCGAAGAAAAAAAAGACAGAGACAACAGTCTGCAGTGCAATCAGTGCTATTGGCTACTCTATAATAACAAATCCATTTACAATTACTGTAAATGCCAATCAATATTTGTGTCAAATTCCTTCTTATTTTCTTGTTTTGACAGGAAAAATGTTAATATGCAGACTCAAATAGCACTCTGCTAACAATTTCATGGGAAATTTAAGCCTCTGTGTTCTCCTTCATACTTCATTGCCTCACTTAGTACATTCAGCTTGATTCAAGATTTCTCATATCATTGGTATGCTGATGACACACAACTTTATTTTTTTCCACTGAAAGACACTGACATGTTTAAGCAGGTTGCTACTGGCCTCACTATATGTGAGAACGGTACCTCCAGCTGGACTCATAAAAATGAGCAGCTCCTCATCCCTATGACATACTTCATCTCCAGGGACACAATGATCAGACAAAATGCATCAGCAAATATGCCCTTCAAATCTACAAGTATCTTTGGAAAATGATGGGCAACTGGTTTTCATTTTCTGTTAAAAAGGGCAGAGCACTAGGCCCAGAAACTCCTCTCACCAGACCCCAAGGTGGTGGAAGGACTCAAGTCTTCAATCAAGGCTGCAGGCTTGCTTATTTCAAACAAGGGGCTTCAAAGCTTCCTCTTCCCAGGGCTACCTTAATTCATAGATGGTCTGTTACCAACAATTTGTAAAAAGGATCAGTTACTTTAGGGGGGAAAACAGCAAATTTCAAATATCCAGCAACCTAATACTGTGAAATTACCTGTACTTACCAGTCCTAATAAACGGGCCTATACTACCTGCCTGCCACTTTGGCCATTAGTTTAAAGCAGGCACGTTTTTAACCAAGTTATTTCATACCAGACCATTGCAATGACACATCCAATTTCAGTTTTACCACACTGGCTTATAGCTTTAAAAATTAGTTGAATTTGTTCAGAAACATTGACTAGGCTACATATGGCAGTAAGAATAACACGAATGATCAAGGAAAAACAAAAGATGTACCTTTTTGTTTTACTTTCTTATAGGCTCCCTTGGAAGTAGTGGATGTGTACCCTCCTGAGAAAAATGACTCTCCCATTTCCGCTGGAGGGAATATTGTCAGTGTGGACGAAGATGATGTTGATTTTGACACAGGAGGTAAAGGGAGGAAGGAGTTTGTGTTCATTGGTGTTTGTATTTATGTTTGTGTGTGGGTGTGTGCATATTTAAAAACACACAGTTAAAAAGTGCGTATTATGCACTCATGAAAAACAAGAGAAAATAGATAACATGATTACAATAAAAACAAATATGAAACAGAAAAAATAATAAACCAAGCATAAGAAAAACATCTTTCAGGCTTAATAATCCAGGTAGTCAAAAAAGTCAAATTAGTTCAATCAGGTCATCTGGAAATATGTTTAAAAAAACATGAGAACATTTCAACAGTCCACTGAATGTCTTCCTCAGCTCTCATTCCAGTATGTGGCTCATCCGGGTCCTTTTTAAAGGAATAGATATGTAAATTAGGGTGCTCACAAAGAATCGTCCAAAACAATACCAACACGGAAGAAAAGAAAAACATCTTTTCAGGCTCAATAATCCTGGTAGTCAACAAAGTCAAAGTCAAGTTTAAAACCAACCATAACAGGTCTATAAAAATGGTTGTGTAAAAGATGGGCTTTTAGGCAGTCCAAATATTCCACAAATCTAATGAATTGGGGAAGATCATTCCAGAGATTTGGGGCTAAAACTGCAAAGTTGCAGTCACCTTGTGTTTTGCAGTTTGAGTCGGGGATAGTCAAAAGACCAAGGTTTGAGAATTGGAGTAGTCGTAAGTGGATTGAGGAGTGAGGAGACCAGAAATATAACTGGGGGAAAGATCAAGTATTGGTTTAAAAGTAATCAACAAGGTCACACAAAAAGGTGAACCAGTTCAACTGGACCACGGGTTTATCCAGAGACGTGTCCTCTCTCCTCCAGGAGACATGTTCATTCTGAGCTGACTGCAGCATCCCCACCCTGTTAAACAACACAGTGATACCACACCACTAAAGGTTGGGTTTATATGAGAGCTGCTCATTGACTGGACATTCAGTGGTGATGAGGACTATTCACTATAAACCATACAGACTAGGTGTAGCTTCCCCTGGGTACAGTCTATACTACAACAATCCATCAATAGCAGTGTCCTGTTCCAACCGTTTCAGACAACCTATCACCTTCTTGTAACCGCAGCCTTGATCTTAGCGATGAACGAGTTAGAAGCATTATCAATTTGAATGTTAAATCACCTCTATAATGATACTGTCAGATTTGAGGACAGGAGAGGACAGCAGTTCAGAGAATTCATTAAGAACACCAGATGAATTAGAGGGTTGATAGATTAATAGACAGCAAATTAGGATATCACACACAAATTTACATGTTAAAATATCAAAACTGTAAAAAAAACGTAAAAGGAACACAAGAGGATTTATTCTTAAAGGCACCTACTATACCTCCACCAAGACCATGTTCAGAAAGCTGGATGGGTAGAGCTCCACTAGAGGGAGCACTCCCCGGGTTTAAGCCATGGGTCTGGTGAGAGATAGAAAGTCCAGGTTGAGAGAAGTAGTTAAACCATTAAGAATGCAAGTCTTATCAAAATAGATTGCCTTATCAGTCACACAAGGGGAAATGTGATATTCTCTGCATTTCAACCCATCCTACTGTATAGGAGTGGTGATTAGCCACCATCTGGTATTTGGTGAGCAGTTAAGGGTTCAGTGTCTTGCTCAAGGAGACCTCCACGTGCTTTCTGCATGACTGGGGATTGAACCTGTAACCTTCCAATTGCCAGATAACTGCTCTACCCACTGAGCTATGCCATCGGATGTTAAGAAGATCAACAAAAACTGGGATAAGGGGATTAGATGGATTGGAGTCACTACATCAGATTGTAATCAAACTATCTGGCTCACAGACAAAGACACATGGTGGAAAGTGTGTGGTTATTAAATATTGGTTTAATCCTAATTAGAATGCCGTAAGAGCCAAGGGCAACAGGTGATAAAAACCTGGAGACATGTTGTATAGGTGTATTTTTTAACCTACAAGTTTGCAAGTAACTGGGGTGGGGATGGAGTATAGTTTAGACTCATAAGGGTGTCCAAAGTGACCCAGAAAGGGCCGCTGTTGGTGCAGGTCTTTGTTCCAAACAAGCAATTACCCAGCTGATTCTATTACTCAGCCAATTGTCTTTGCTAAGGACCTTGATTAGTACAAGATCCACACTTGTGTCTACTCATCAAGGTTCTTGGCAAGACAATTGGTTGACCACTAGAATCAGGTGGGTAATTGCTTGGTTGGAACAAAGACCTGCACCCACAGCGGCTCTTTCTGGATCACTTTGAACACTCCTGGTAGAGAGTCATTCATGGATAAAGGACTGCACAACATACTAAAATGAACTCGCTAATGTACAAATACCCACTGTGTGTGTGTGATTCCCTCATGATTAGGGAAGACCAATTTCTGTCTCATCAGAGACATGAAAAATGAAAGGGGGATGAATGGAATGGGTGAGACATAAAGAAACAGATGGATTGAGAAAAGGCTGGGAAGACAGACAAAGAAACATATGCTGACAGGGAAAAAGAAGAACTGAAGAAGTGTTGATTGTAGTGTTGTATATGTTTTATGTGAAAAATTTTGCCATCAACAACTTCTCTTTCTCCATATACCTCGACCCCACCCAGTGATTCACTACAGTACAGAGAACAAGGAGACTTGTGCCAGGTATGTACAGACTGAACTGATACTTCTATCCAGATGATTTCTCATTAAAATAACTTTGTTCATTAAACTCCTAAAATAAAGCAAAAAGTAAATTTATTACATGTGGTTTTGATTGCTTAAAAGGGAAAAGTACTCGGGCTTCTGCCTTTGGTAGAAATTCTCAATGCATTTAAGTCGCTTTATGTCGATTGCAGGTTGATGTTGAGATTCTAACTCTCACAAACCTATATAAAACGGCAAAATAACATTGTACAGGTCTTCAAAAGTTTGGGATGAATGATAAAATATTTAAATTGATAGTTCACACTTTCATTCTGTTATTCCTGTAATTATTTAGAATCTTTGGCATTGATTTTCATCTATGAATCCAATCAAGCTGTCTTGTTCAATTGATTATCTATCCCCTATCTCACATTTTTTCTTTGATTGGTTGTTTTTTTTTTGTCTCCTTCTATCTTTCCAGGTTCCAGCAGCAGTGCTCGCAGAATGCAGTGTGTACCGACTATGCCACAGGCTTCTGTTGTCTTTGTCAACCTGGTTTTTATGGAAATGGACGACAGTGTCTACCTGAGGGTTAGTACATAAACATTCACACACATACACACAGAGAATGTAGACATCGAGAGACGTGCACCGCGCTCCGTGTCCGCCCCATGAGGTGGGGACTACCCATGAAAAGCTAAATCTGGCCCCACATGTCTTATCTCACTTGCTTTGTTCACGTTGCCCTCTAGAAGGATTTGTTACTTGTTGGCTCCTTTGCATTTCGGGTCAACGTGTGATTTAGATTCATAAAGACAAGTCTCACTGTCATGGTGTAGTTTATCGTAGATAATGTTCAACATGTTTGAAATTCAAAATTTTATTTGTGTTTGTTTGTTTGTTTGTTTATAGTCATGTATTTTGCTTTGTCAGAAAATTCCCAGGGCTTCCGGACACATCATGGAGTGAGACATGGTTAAGAGAGCTACTGAAAAAAAACAGGATAAAAAAAGGAAAAAAAAGAAAGAAAAAAAGGATTCACTTATCAGTCCCGCAAGGGGAAATTTGGATTTCTCTGCATTTTTGACCCAACCTATTGTATAGGAGCAGTGAGCTGCCAACATATGGCGCTCGGGGAGCAGTTAGGGGTTAAGTGTCTTGCTCAAGGACACCTTGACATGCTGTATGCAGGACCGGGGTTTGAACCTGCAACATTCCCAGTGCCAGACGACCACTCTACCCACTGAGCTATGCCGCTCCTAGAAAGGATTCCCTTATCAGTCCCGCAAGGAAAATATAGAAAGATTGTGAGCTATGTTAAAGTGAATGCTTGGGTGGGCCGTAACCGTTAATCGGGCAGCATAGCTCAGTAGGTAGAGCGGTCGTCTGGCAATCAGAAGGTTCCAGGTTTGATCCCCGGTCCTGCATACAGCATGTTGAGGTGTCCTTGAGCAAGACACTGAACCCCTAACTGCTCCCCGAGCGCCATATGTTGGCAGCTCACTGCTCCTATACAATAGGATGGGTCAAAATGCAGAGAAATCCAAATTTCCCCTTGTGGGACTGATAAGGGAATCCTTTTAAAAAAAAATCACAGATCCAGAATTGTTCTTCCTTCTCCCTGACCCTCCTTCCCATTGATGTGCAGGCAGACGACCGCCTCTTTTTGTTTGTTTCTTTATCTGGTTTGTTTTAATTTGGGTGGGTGGGATGAGTTTAGTGGATTAGCTATGATGATTTTTGTCCTATATATGCAACTATTGTACATGATTCACTTGTTCTTGTGTTACTTTGTAAAAACCTGGAGTACAATAATGTGATTTTGTTAATTGTTACTTGCCAAATAAGTCACCAATAAAAAAACCTATCTGGAAAAAAGAAAAAGCCATTATCCCTAACACATTATACAATGTTAAAGTACTGTGTAATTGATTTCTTGTTCAAGGTGCTCCACAGCGAGTGAGTGGTAAGGTGAACGGCTTGGTGACAGTGGGCTCGACTCCAGTGGAGCTGAAAAACATTGATCTTCATGCCTACATTGTGGTGGGAGATGGCAGGGCATACACTGCAATCAGCAAGGTAGGAATCTACTCACTAGATATGGATTAATTGAACAGATATTTAAAACTGCTTGATTTAGCCCAGATCAGTTCATTTGCTAAAGACTGACCTCTAGAAATGTACCCATAGTCACTCCTATAGATAAGGGCTAAAGGTGAATTTGTTCATGATGTTGCTTAGTGCACTTCTTTATTTTCATGCATACTACTTAAATGTTGAACATTATATTCTAATCCCAGCTCCGCTGTCTCTGAGATGCAATATATTTAATGTCAGAGAATTTGTATGTATTATTTTAGCATACATAATGTGTTCCTCCAGATAACTAGGACATAAACCAAAGAGCTAAATGGTAGATGAAGAACTTGGAATTTATTGTGATCAATGCTGCCAAAGACTGGACTGAGGTCCAATAGAAGAAGCAAAGAGGTGGAATCAGACCTCCATGGCTAGTACAAAATCATTCGCCACTTTAGTTAGAAAAGTTTCAGTGGAGTGACAGTCCTAGAAAGTCGACAAAAGAAAATTATCTTCCCCAGTAAGGAGAATGCTGTCCACTCTGCATCCCCCTGAAAGAAGGCCAGATATCAACAAAGCCAAATCTCTGCTCATCAAAATTTTGAGCCACCCATTTTTTAATTGAGGTGAGCTTGCTGTACATCTTATCATTGCCCCTCTCAGGTAAGGGACTCGAGACTATTGATCGATGCTGAGATGTCTTTCTGGCCACCTCAAGTGTCCTGAATATGCTAGAATTGTGATATCTGATTGCTTCACCCTTGCATTATTGATGCCAACATGAATAACAATGTTGCTAAAAGTAGTTGTGCTGTGTGCCTGGGTCTCTGATTCTTTCTCTGTGATACCAGCACCCTAAGATTATCCTCTATGTTGGAAAGTCTGGCCCCAAGAAAACAATGAACCAAGGCTGGTGAAGCTAATCTCATGTTTCAGGTAATGGAGTCTCCTATTACTAGTGTGCATTGCTCTACTCAATGGAAGTGGGAGAGGCACACTATCCAGTATGACTCCTAACAGGGCTGCTGAGGTGAGAAAACTGTTTTTTAGTCAGGAGAGGTGCCTCACACTAGGCAACATGGCCAGTGGCTTGCTCTTGTTAGCGTTCCCACACTGGCAAATCGAGAGAAAATCTTCCACATCTGCCACAGAGGCCGAGCTAGTGCTAATAGTAGGTCTGCTGGTTGGCCTAGGGCTAAGGCATCTGCAGAGAGCATTACATCTAATGCAATCCTACCTGAAAGCTGCTTTAACTCATGAACACATCTCTTAAGTAGAGTTGACTTATCTATAACCGCAGAACAGTCACCATACACCCTTGTTTTTACAAGCCTGCTTGACTGCATATGTAATAGAGCTAGCTGCTAAACTGGGCTATCCAGCAGTCGTTGGACAGAAGGGAGAGAAAGACCCTGGACAGGTCACCAGTCCATCCCAGGGTAAATGGTAATTGGTAAATAGACTTGTTCTTATGTAGGTGTTGGGGATTAAGGCAAGGTACCCTTCCTGAAAGCCCACATTGGGTTTGAACCTTTACCTCTGGGTTGTTAGTTCCCGAAGCCTGCACCATACCACTGAGCTACTGCAGCCCCTGGATAACCACGATCATGTAAGACATTATTTCGGAAACCTAAAGCTCTGAAAGCACTGAAAAAGAGCCAAAAAGAATCTAAAAGATTTATGATCAAAACATACAACTGAGATGATTGATGCAATAAAATTAGTTTATAAACACAATGTGAAAATTTCCATCAAAGTATGATATGGGGGGCTTATATTAACTTCTCAGTGCTGATTCCTCTTTTGTTAATCCTATATTCCCCACCCTGTCTTCTTAATGTGATATGGATCTGATTGGTCAGGTACCAGAGCCAGTGGGTTGGGCATTGATGCCTGTTGCACCAATAGGAGAGCTGTTTGGATGGCTGTTTGCCTTGGAGCTCCCCAATAGCCAATCAGGATTTAAGATAACTGGTAAGTGTGTGTGTGTGTGTGTGTGTCTGTGTGTGATGGAGAGAGAGAGAGAGAGAGAGAGAGAGAGACACACACACAGATAATAAACACATGCATCGCTATGGCGATATTGCTTTGCTTCCAGACAGTTATTTGGACAGACATACTCTCCAGGGAAACATCACTTTATCCTGGTGGAGAGGTTTATGTGTCCCTAAGAACCTAGGAGCTGTGTTGTCTGGAGCCTTGTGCTCATGATAGGGTCTGCCATGACCAATTGGTCTCAGGCAAACATTGAGGAAGAGGTGAATTAACCCTGCCCGGAAGAAATCCAGGGGCCTTGTTTGGAGCCAGGCCCAGGAGGAAGGCTAGTCGGTGTCTGCGTGGTGGCCAGTTTTTCTATGGAGCCTGGTTGAGCACAGCGCAAAAAAGCCACATGACCACTTCTTCATCCCATGGAACTACTGACTGGAACAAACCGCTGGGGTTGGATGGACTGATGGGTGGCAATGAAGGCGGTGGGTCTCAACAGACCAGACCCAGGTGGCAGAGGCAGGTTTTAGGGAAGTGAAATGCTACAGTTAGATCTGGTGGGCCACACCACTATGCACAGACAAACCACACTCCAAAATAGGGGTTGGACTCTTCCCCGGAGTTGCCCTGATCTGAACCTAAGGAGTGCTTTGTTATTTAATGTGGATTGTCTGGATTGTCATGATCTGATCCTAGGCCGTATGTTGGATGAAGAGAAGGGTGGGGCTGTCAACTGATCACGGACACCAGACAGTTGCAAGATACCAACAGACCCAAATACGAACCACCTCAGCTGTGACAGAGGTGAAGCAGTGGGTATGGGAGGAATTCGAAAGAGCCATGGGAAAGGACTTTTGTTTAATACCAAAGCACTTCTGTAAAACTATCTAGCACATCTGGAGGGGGAAACGAGGAACCATCCAAGCTGTGTATAGTCAGGATGCAATGCTGTTGAAGTAAACAGAAGAGGTAATTTGGTGGTGGAAGGAATACTACTTAACCTGACTAACCCAACCACTAGGATAGAGACAGAGCTGGACGATGATGGAGGATCAACATCAGTCTCCCTGGAGGAGGTCTCTGGGTAGTCAAAAATACTCCACAGTGGCCAGAGCCCCAGGGACTGATGAGATCCATCCAGAAATGCTGAAGGCTTTGGGTGTTGAGGGGCTGTCATGCATGACGCGTCTCTTCAACATTGCATGGAATTCCTGGGCAGTGCCTAAAGAGGGGGAGACAGGGGTGGTGGTCCCAGTGTTCAAAAAGGGGGACTAGAGGGTGTGTGGTAATTAGAGGCATCGCATTACTCAGCCTTCTTTGGAAAGTCTACTCTAAGGTGCTAGAAAAGATGGTCCAGCCAATAGTCAAATCCCTAACTGAAGAGAAAGAATGCGTATTCCATAATGGTCATGGAACAAATTAGTTCTTCATTCAAAATGAACCTAGAGGGGACTTGGAGTCTGTCCATTCAGTCTACATGTGTTTTGTAGATCTGAAGAAGGCTTATGACTGGGTCCCCTGGTTGATAATATGGGAGGATCTACATGAGTATGGGGTGAGGGGGTCAATACTCAGACCAACCAATCTCTGTATGCCCAAAGCAAGAGCTTTGTCTGAGTCTCAGTATCAGACTCTTTCCAAGTGAGGGGAAAGAGTCACCTATCCTCTACTTATCATGGAGGAGAGGTATTGCAGCTCGGTGGGCTGAGGATTACATCACCGTTTTTGCAGATGATATGGTTCTGATGGCATCCTTGGTCTGTTACCTTTAGCACTCAAAAGATCAGTTCTCAACCGAGGTGAAGCAGCTGGAATCCCGGCTGCATCGTTTCCAACCACAGCAGAGGTCCATAGTTAGTGGGTCATAATTAGATAAAGTATTCTGGGTTCACTAGTGTCCCCCTCAGGGTGGTCCAGGCCTCTTGGTTAAGTGAAGGGAAAGTACTCTGCTTCATTCTCTGACGGCCAAGCACTGTGCTTTCCCCACCAGACCATGATGTGTGGACTAGTGAGGGCTAGTGGTCATGTGACTTGGAGGAGACACATGTTACCACTTCCTTCTTCCTGTTGACGTTTTAGAGAGGCATCAAAGAGACTGACCCAGTAGTAGGACACTCGGGGAATTCAGGTGGGGGAAAGCGGGATACATTTTTTAAAAGACAATGAGATGATTGAATTATATCATTAGTTGAAATTTGATTGTCACTGATGTGCGTCACTGCGGTGTACGTCAGTCGTATTTTCTGTGTGATTGATGGACTGTTAGCAAGATAATGTGCTTATCTAAAATGACCTCTGCTTTAGCTCAACAGCACAACTCGGGTTTATTTTCTTATATATATACATATTTCCTTGTTTTACCTTAGCTTGAAGCATTGGGGCTGCGGTAGCTCAGGGGTTAGCACACTTACTTCGGGAACTGACAAGTCAACGGCAGCAGGTAAGAATCCCCATCAGGAGAGTATCCGGCCTTAATCCCCAAGCTCCATCTAAATCCATGTCCACCCCCACAATGTGGGGACTAATCAGGAAACGTAAAACGGGACCCTCTCTCTCACCTTGGCTGGAAGCATTGGGGTGGGGGCACGAGGGCTTCAAAATAGGCTGAGTTAAATAAAAGTGTGTGTGTGTGTGTGTGTGTGTGTGTGTGTGTGTGTGTGTGTGTGTTTGTGCAGTGGGGGCATTTTGTGTGACTGCCTTGTCAATGGACACTCTAGCAGCACCCATTTCCAGCATCCTGGAGGCCGGCATGAATGTTCCTCATCTCATTCAGGCCCTGACGGCTATAGTGCCACTGCACAAATGCGACAATATCCACAATTACAGCGGCAGAGCTCCTGACAGGACAGTGGCTCCTACACAGGCTCTCCTCGGATGGGATTGGGATAAACGAGTTCAGTCACACTAATGGAGCCTGACCCACGCCAGGCCCTAGAGGGTTAAAGAAACCCTCCGTGTCATGGCAGAGGAATCCACATGGGAAGCACTTCAGAGACTAGCGGGAAGGATACAAGACTCCTGGAGCACTCACATGAAACAAAATCGCCAAAAGCCTGCCAAGAGGGAAAATAACTGGAAGTGCCTTTGACCCTCTTTCTGTTAAGGAGACAAATGAAAAAGATCACATTTCACAAACAGATCACCTGGGCTTGGTCTGGCATCTCAACTGTGACATGATGTGTGTGTGTGTGTGTGTGTGTGTGTGTGTGTGTGTGTGTGTGTGTGTGTGTGTGTGCGGGGTAGCATGGTTTCTATGCATTGGTGTGTGCATGTGTATGAATAAATAAGAATGCCACATACAATACAGATACATGCAATAATACAAAT
>OMLC01102879.1:0-15248 GCA_900302585.1 Regalecus glesne | reverse complement strand
AGGCCTCCTCTGCGTGGGCTGTGGCATGTTCGTCCTCCATGTAACCTTTGAGCGGCTCTGTGCTGCCCCCTGCTGTGTCCACTCTGAAGCACAGCAGGGTTTTGTTGCGGCCTGAGGAGTACTCCACATTCCTGAACTGGAACTTGAAGTAGAATGGGCTCATCTGTTCCCTGAGTCCAAGAGAAAGGGAGGAAGGCAGATGAAGAGAGTCTGTCAGACTATGATGAGGGAACCCATGGATGTCTCGGGTTACTCCACACCAGGTGAACCTGAGCTTGGCCTTTTCTCGGCCGTCAGCTCCGGCCTGCTGTTTTCGGGCGGATGGGATAGGAGGAGCCTGTCTGAGCAGAAAACAGCTGACGTGAGCCATCGGAGCGTTCCCCGGTCACTCTTACCTTTCAGGTCACTGCAGCAGCAGTGCAGGTGAAAAGGGAGGAGTTGGACTTTCAGACAGGAGTCTCGCGTCATCGTAGGGCTGACATTGAGACACTTTACTATCGTTGTGACGGACGACAATACGTCTGCTTACTCAGAAACAAGCAGCAACAGAAAAATCCGATCAATGAAAGACTAGAAACCCACGATCTGTTTCCTCAGTAAGCAGACTGGTGTCCTCTGTGTGAGATGTGGATGGAAGATCAGAGAGGACCACGGCCTGTGGTGCAGAGGGGAGAGAGATGCTGGTGTACACCCCTGCTAGCTGACACTGACACCCTAACTGCTCACTGAGCGCGGCAGCTGCTCACTGCTCCTGTAAAACAGGATGGGTTAAATGAAGAGAACACATTCCAGTGGCCTGTGTCATGTGGCAGATAAAACTATGTTCTATCCGACTCCCTTCTAAAAGTGGCCTGACACCCTGTCTGGTCCTGTTGCTTTAGGGGCATCTATTTTAGTGGTACCAGAGTGGACTTGACTGCTCTTTTCTTTCCTTTTGTTCCCCCACCTGAACCCCCTGAGTGTCCTACTGCTGGGTCAGTCTCTCTGATCCCCTCTAGAACATCGGACAGGAAGGAGGAAGTGGTAGCATGTGTCTCCTCCAAGTCACATGACCACTAGCCCTCACTAGTCCACACATCATGGTCTGGTGGGGAAAGCACAGTGCTTGGCCGTCAGAGGAGAATGAAGCAGAGTACTTTCCCTTCACTTAACCAAGAGGCCTGGACGACCCAGAGGGGGACACTAGTGAACCCACAATACTTTATCCAACCTAACCCCTATACCCATGTGAGGCTTAGCCAGTTATGACCCACTAACTATGGACCTCTGACTGTGGTTAGAAACAGTGCAGCTAGGATTCAAACACCCCAAGCTCCATTTAAGACCGTGTACACCCCCATAGCATGGGGACAAATCGTGACATGTAAAACAGACCTCTCATTATGATTTCATTGTTCAACTCTTAATAACCATACAAAACAGCGTAACATGACTCATATGAACCAACACTATGTCACTCAGCTACTCTTTCAGGTCCAAGATCATTTCAAGAGTCTGTGTCAGTTTTTCAGTGTCGGAAATCCATCCATTCATCTGTCATCAACCGCTTCTATGAAGTTGGGTCTCGGAGTCATGCAGGAGCCTATTGCAGTGCTCACTGGGCAAAAGGTGGAGAAACACCCCGGGGCGTTTGCCACTCTATCTCAGAGTTTGAGGCGATAGGGGTTAGGTGTCTTCCTCAACGACACTTCGCCACGCTTCCTAAAGGAAAGGGATTTGAACCACCAATCTTCCGATTACCAGACAACACCCCTACCTCCTGAGCGTTCTAGCCCCTAGGCCTTCAGCCATTTTTTCATCAGGATGTCCACAAATAGTGTCTGGGTGACAAGCTGTCAATTAGACCACATAGCTGAAAATGATAAGCAAAAGCAATGAGAACAGACTGCTGCAAACACACTGGTTTGTGACTAGTTCTCAACATGTTAGTTGGTCATGGTGGAAATATTGCACCGAAATAATAAAAGTCTCTAATTTTTGATTTTTCCAAAATGCACAGGCTCCAAGCATTTCTTTTTTTTGTGACAGATTCAACTAAAAGTGGCTTATAGGTCTGTAGAGTAGTGTGTTGGCAGCACATTAGTTATTGGAACCCATATGCACCACAGTCAGACAGAGATGACCAGAGAACAGGAGGGGTTATTTTGGCCATTCTCATCTTACTGATCGTTCTTCCACACTCATCGCCCCTTTCTCCCCACTGCATCCTCAGTAAGGATCAAGTGCCGTGAGCTGGTGAAGAAGATCGCTATCTACAGGAACCGTCTGGCCATCCAGCTCCCCGAGAAGATCCTCATCTATGAGCTCTACTCGGACGACTCCTCAGACATGCACTACCGCATCAAGGAGAAGATCTGTAGGAAGTTTGAATGCAACTTGCTGGTGGTTTGTTCTCAGCATATCATCCTGTGTCAGGTCAGATGGAGGAGAGTTTGTGAGATCTTTGTCACAGTGTACACAGGTGCACACAGATAATCTGTTTTGTTTTCCATCAGTTGAAAAATGGACCTCCGTGCAGTTTAGATAGTCTGCTCTTGAGGTTTTGTGACACAGAGCTCCACTTAATTGTTTTCCGCTGACCCGCAGAGACATTCCTGTCCTGTCTAAATCTCACTAATGCATGGTTGATAGATTACGCAAGAGCCTAAAGAGACGTGTGTGCACTATGAACATGATGGAAACACAGTGAGTGGGGCGTTTAGCTGCATACTGCTACTTAACACGGCCACGAGAGAAGAGATAGTGCCCTGGTTTTTCCCAGATGTTTCTGCCTGTAAAAGGCTCCAGCTGTGTTGGCATGCTCCGCCGGCTCGTTCACCCCCTCTCAGCCGTTTTTCGACTGAATGAGTGAGAGACGGGACAGAGAGGAAACGGTTAAAGTCTGTGGAACCACGGGTGTCTCTGAGGGTTTCTCTCTGCTTCTTGTCTCTCCACGTGTTGGACAGAGGGTGGTCGGGGGAGTAGCAGCCATAACACAGAGGTTACATCCCTGCAGGTCTGTCTGAGAGGTGCATCGGATCTCTCCTTCTAACATCCCCTGTGGGTGTTTCATGCTTCAGACCGCTTCTAAACCATATAAATGGGCTGTGGTTATATAGGACATGCATGCTAGTGTCCCATCGAATCAATGTTCATCTCCAAGGTGTTTCCTCCAGACGCCACACCTCGATTTGCCAAATCTAATACAAGACTGAAGCTGTGGGATGAGGTTGCTTGGAATATTTGTAGGAGACCTTAGAGGGTACTGAAATAAATGAAGTGGGCTAGTTTAACAGAATGTTAAATCATGAGAGCAGAATAACTTGACTTGGCTATATCAAATGAATTCCAATGAAGTTGAGTGAGTGTTTCATGGCGGTATTTGTAAATGTGGCGTCATCTTTTCCACTCTCCTCTTTCTTATGTAGGAGAAGAGGCTCCAGTGCTTGTCTTTCAATAGCATCAAGGAAAAGGAATGGCTGATGGAGTCTCTGATCCGCTACATCAAAGTGATTGGTGGGCCTCCTGGAAGAGAGGGCCTGCTAGTGGGGCTGAAGAACGGAGCTGTGAGTACTTTGACACGATGCGTCCTTAAGTTGAATGAGAGAGGTCCTTTTTACACATCAATTTTAGTCCCCCCTGTCATGGGGGTGGACACAGGCTTAGATGGACCTTGGGGATTAAGATCAGATGTCTTTTCTGATGCTCTATGGTGAGTTTGAACCTGTGCCTCTGGCTGGTCAGTTCCCGAGGGGTGCTCTACCACTGAGCTACAGTCACAGTGAGGTGTAATTTGAAATCAGTATTTGACCAGAGAAGCCAAAAATGGTTTCAGGCTGAAAAAAAAGTAACTTTGGGTTGGATGAGATTTCTTTGGGACAAAATTACTTTTTATTTTTTTAATCTAACTGAAAGCATCTCTAAAAGACTACGGCTATATGCACAACATGTTCCTGTTCGAAGTGGAATATTGTCAATATCCTGATTCCGCGGAGTCATGAAAACATGTGCCGAACCAGAATCGGGGAATATCCTTCCTTTGTAGCAACTATTTCCGGGCATATTAGGTTTCACGTCGAACCAGAATATGCTAAGATAACATGAAAATGTAGAATTCAGTGTATATATACCCCCTTTTTGGAATATTGCAATAACCAGAACATGGTGTGCATGTAACCGTGGTCATAAGCTTTCAAGCTACTAATAGACTTTATATCTTGTAACAATCACTTTGCAGTTCACATCCAATCATCTTGATCATCTTTGCATTATCACCAGTGCCCCTCCCTTACTTTTTATCTCTTTCCTCGGCTGTAGATCTTGAAGATATTTGTTGATAACCCGCTTGCCATCACTCTGCTGAAGCTGTCAACATCAGTGCGCTGCCTGGACATGAGCACCTCCCGCAACAAGTTGGCTGTGGTGGACGAGCATAACACCTGTCTGGTCTATGACATTAATACCAAAGAACTGCTTTTTCAGGTTAGCAGCCAGAGGAGAGAAGTTAGCCTGTTGCTTAAAGACCCCACATTTCACAGGCACAGCTGAACAAACACCTCTCTGGATAGTTTTATGTTTTAATTTTTACCATAGCCTACAACACGTGTAAAGAATGTATTCATGTCCACACTCTTTCTATTGCTCCGCCCTGCTCTCTATGTTCAGTCCTGGAATTTGTTCCCCCCTCCCGACATATTTTCTGCCCTCACCACTCCTCTCCTCCTCTGCCTTCCCTGGACCCAAGGAGCCCAATGCTAACAGCGTAGCCTGGAACTCACAGTGTGAGGACATGCTGTGTTTCTCAGGCAACGGCTACCTCAACATCAAAGCCAGCAACTTCCCCGTGCATCAGCAGAAGCTACAAGGCTTTGTGGTCGGGTACAATGGCTCCAAAATCTTCTGCCTCCACGTCTACTCCATGTCTGCTGTGGAGGTCCCTCAGGTGGGCATACAGAACAAAAGTTGCAACTGACCTATAGATGAAAGCGTATGGCCATTGGTCATTTGTTACCGCACAGTAAATGCTTAGATATTAGGAATATTGGTTGGTGTTGTGCACAAAAGGTCATCTGTAATGCCACAGAATTGTTCTACCGGTGGTGCAGGGAAGTAGTGAGCATATCATTCTGGCAGCGATCAATAGTCTTTTATTGCTACTCTCAAAATGTAATCTTAGCACCTCCTTTTGATGACTATGCTGCTACTCTCTGTAGTCTGCGCCCATGTACCAGTACCTGGAAAGGAAGATGTTTAAGGAGGCGTACCAGATCGCCTGCCTGGGGGTGACAGACAATGACTGGAGGGATCTGGCCACGGAGGCTCTGGAGGGACTTGACTTTGACACCGCTAAGAAGGCAAGTCAGACATGCGTACATCTTTGTGATTAGAGAAATCATATAAACATACATACATCCTAACGCAGAAAGAAAGACACAAAAGAAAAACGGATCAATATCAGCACGCTGCCATGTATATGTACACATCCACATCCACAAACACACAGACATGACCACATACAGTACGCTCCCATCAAATGCCATTCCTCTATCCATCACTAGATGGGGCAGTTTGACCCAAATATTTATATCCCATTTAGCAGCCAGGGTTTCAGAACACTAGAGAAAATGGACAATTACAGTATCAATTAACAGTAACATTGAACACTATAATAATAAGTGTTGTAAATAAAACAATGAGAGGATCCACCTTTTGAGGGATTCGCCCTGTTTTTCCTTTCGCAGGCCTTCATCAGAGTCAGAGATCTGCGCTACCTGGAGCTCATCAACAGCATTGAGGTAAAACTGGAGTCAAATGAGTTCAGAATCTTCTGTCACAACGAGAAAAGAAAATAGGACTCAGACCTGTTTAGAGGGTGGAGCGACAAACTTGTTCTCTGGCTTGCCAGAACTGGCCCTCACTGCATCCTCATGGGAGATGGGTGGTGGGCGGGTGGGAGCGGGGCCGCCTTGGCGAGTGGTCTGATCACATGTACTCCCTTCGGTATACATTAAACAGCGAGGCTTTTCCCTTGGCTTGCACTTCAAAATCCTAGATCAGGGTAGAACATATATCTGGAGTCTCTATTATGCACACAACACACATACACACAAATAGATCCCACATAAGCATTATCAGACACTAGCACACACTTGCACAGAAAACTCTATTAAGGGGAGGAAAGTGTGTAATTTGAACTTGGCTGATCCTTGGGGAATGTTTCATTCAGGCTCATAGTGGGAATATAGATGCATTCATGTGCTTTTATATTTTCACGGACATTCTTTACGATAAGATTAGACTTGCTCAGAGCACTGCTCCTTGAAAAAGGGAGTCTTTGATAGAGCTTTTTTTGTTGATTTGGGAAGAAAGGATCATTGACTCCCAAGAAAATGGCATTTGTTCTCCCAGTCCTTTACAGCTGGTGATGTCGGAGTATCTGTGGGGTGATTCAGCAGCGAGGCAGATTCACCCTGCAAGACGATCCTTTTCCCATATTCTCCCACTGTGTGGATGACTCTGCGTCTGTCACAATCGTTACTCGAGTGTGTGTGTATGTCTGTGTGTGTGTGTGTGTGTGTGTATGTGTGTGTGTGTGTGTGTACACCAGCAACTCATCCCTTGCTCACGCTCTTGTGTTTGTATCCAACCTGCAGGAGAGGAAGAAGCGGGGTGAGAACGACAATGATCTGTTCCTGGCAGATGTTTTTGCCTACCAGGGGAAATTCCATGAGGCTGCCAAGCTCTACAAACGCACCGGCCAAGACTCACGAGCCCTGAGCATGTACACGGACCTGCGCATGTTCGAACACGCCAAAGTGAGTACATCACATTGAGGTGGATAGAAGACAAAGGAATATTTTATAAATATACACAATTACCTGCACAAATAGTCACAGTAGAGGAATAGAAGAACGGAGCGCATTTCATGTTTTTAATGTCGCAGGGCATGTGTTTTACTTCACCGTGTGCAGTCGTGCCAAGTTGAGGCCCTGCGCTGTGTTCAAATGGACCTCCTTCACAGTCTGTCTTTCGTCTCCTCGTATATCACTGCAATCTCCACATATATCATGCAGTCAGTGCATGTGTACACACACATGACACACGCACAGGCAGTTTGTCCATTTGCACATGAATCCTTGGGGAACACTAAGCTACGTTACACGTACATGCAATCGGAGAGAGAGCGAGGGTGCTATAAATCAATACTCTGTCTTGGGGTTCAGCTGGAGTTGAGAATGACCTGTGTTTGTGTGTTTGGGTGTGGGGGGCACTTTGATCTGTAGCAATGCATTGGAAGTGCCAGAGCAGAGGACACAGCCCTGACTTATTTGTGTTTGCTTGTGTGTGTGTGTGTGTGTGTGTGTGTGTGTGTGTGTTGGATCTGGCTGCTGTATATTTATGCGACTGTGAGGCCATCTGGTCCTCGTGGCCATTTGTTTAAGGTAGGAAGGACAGTGAAAGGGAAGGACTGCTTGGCTGGTGGTATTTCTGTCACCTTCTTCCTCCCGTCAGGGCCTGGACTCAGATGGTCCTCTCTGCCTGCCTCAGTAGGACCTCTCTGGTTTCCACAGAGCAGATGTTTTAGTCCTGATGTATCAAGGTCAGTCTCGTGGCATTGATGAGAGCTCTGTTTTACAATTAATCCCATCACGATCAGTCCCCATGTTGTGTTGGGGTGGACACGGACCTAGACGGAGCCTGGGGGGATTGAGGCCGGATGCCCTTCCTAGCACCCCACATCGGGTTCAAATCCACAGCATTTGGTTCGTCAGTTGCCAAAGCGTGCGCTCTTACCGCTGAACTAACGTGGCCTCCCAATCTCTCAACATTAGCGATGCCCTACGGTTCTAAATTCCGTCACGTGGATTGTTAAGAAATTCTCAGGCCGCAAATAATTTGTCAGTACTGAATTAGCCCTTATCAATATCCTCCCTCTCACTCTCTCCCCCTCCCTGCAGGAGTTTGTAGGAGCGGCAGACCCCAAGAATTCACGAATACTGATGACCAAGCAGGCAGACTGGGCTAAGAACAGCAAGGAGCCTCGGGCTGCTGCAGAGATGTACCTGTCTGCAGGAGAACATCTCAAAGCCATTGACATCATTGGAGAGAACGGATGGGCAGACATGTGGGTAACAATCACAGTGAAAGATTCCAAATCCGCCTGACAGGAAAAAAGAACCCAGCCAGAATGTAATTCAGATTCATTTCCATGGCTGTGTCTTTTCAGCTGCTCTCTTTAAATTGATTCGTGCAGAGGAAGCCTAATCTGAAACCAGAAACAAAAGAGAGGATATTCTTTATCAGGGCTTTGGTTCATATGACAAAGAAAAGCAGGACACAGACATTGGGGTTTCCATGGCAGTGCACTATACTTTCCAATTAAAAGACATTGATATTACATTGTCATACATTGAATTTGGTTACAAAAGCTCCCGTTTACATCAGAATCCAAAATGTCACTGTCCCATTTTATTGTCAAAAGAGGAAGTCTGGATTCTTTAGTTTTCTTATTTTGAAAAAGCTCACTAACCTTGACCGAACTGCCATCAGAGACCATCGAAGTAGCTCGATGATTCTGTTTCCCACTGATGTTTGTCTTGGCTTCAGCCAGAGATATCCTGCCCTCAGCAGGAAGACAAAGCAAGAGTCCAGAAACAATGACACACTTTTGATTAGAATCCATTTGAAGGTGAAATTTACATCCTCAATCTCTGCTGCGCACCAAGTAGCCCTGGGTAATGCAGATGTTGCTACTATCAAGAATGGGAAACTCTTGCACGGTGCCTGACTCACGATGTCCATAGGTGTGGCTGACATGGACTGGCATAGTCTATTGGAGTACACAGTACAGGGTGAAAGCTGATAAAATACATTGAGAGTCATAACATGAAAACATAGCTCATCTGCTTACCACATGAGCAGATGGACACACACACACCAGTTGTAACCCATGGGAAAGCTGAGTGTGAGTGTGTGTTTTGGAAAGTAGGCAGACATGGATAAGTCGATCAGACCATCCTATCAGAACTCCACACAGACAAGTCCCTGGGAGACCGGGGCTTTCGCTGAGCCAAAACAAGACATACCCTGAGTGAATACCATCGACCCTTTCAGGCTTTATCAGAGCCCACTATTGACACTGACTGGGTGGGAGTCAGGTCTCTCTTTCTCTATTATGTTGTGAGAAGAGGATAGGTTAGTTTAGGGAGGAGGGAGGTTGGAACTGGCCCCCTTATGAAACATTATCTTTGCACACACACACACATACACTTTCAGCACACATATCTTTTGTCCCATAAGTGAATTTCTCTCTCATCCAGGCTGATCGACTTAGCTCGTAAGTTGGACAAAGCAGAACGTGAGCCCCTGGCCAAGTGTGCACACTACTTAAAGAAGCTACAGCACCATGGCTATGCCGCGGAGACCTACTCCAAGATGGGAGACTTGCAGGCATTGGTGCAGCTGCACGTGGAGACCCACCACTGGGACGAGGTCTGGAATACTCATACACCTGAAAGGCACACCTGCTCTGCACATAATCAAACACACACACACACGCACACACACACACACACACACACACACACACACACACACACACACAAACACACACACACACACACGCACGCACACACAAACACACACACACTCATACACACATGCACACACACAAACACACACACTCATACACAAGAGGCCCGAGCAGGGTGGGAAAAGGCAGATGAGCGGTTTGCAGGCCTGGGGGGCGTTGAGGTTCTCTGGTGCTGAGTTTTATGTTACATCCAACCTCTCAGTGAAGACATCCTTTGAGAATATGTTTGAACAGAAATCATTTTGGATAACCAGACGAAATATGTGCTCCAAACAGAAACAAAGATGGCAGAAAACACTGTTCACAGTCAGATGGATGACCTCTTTTTGTCTAACAGTTACCAGGTTGATTTTTCAGACTTTTACAGCATTTATTTATTTTAAAGGAGAGAAAGGAAAGGAAACTTCCACCTCACAATCTGTCCCCACATTGTGGGTGTGGACACAGACTTAGAGGGAGTTTGGGGAAGAAAGGCTGGATGCCCTACCTTATGCGTCGTGTTGGGTTTGAACATGTAACCTCTTGCTTGTAAGCTCCTGAAGTGTGCACTCTAGCACTGAGCTACCACAAGCCCCATGAAGGAAAGGAAAGACAATGTATTTGGTCATTGTATTCTTATAATGAAATCTGTCCTGTCCATTTAACCCATACTGTTCTATAGGAACATTTGGCAGCTGCAGCACCCGCAGAAAAGTTGGGGGGTTCAGTGTCTTGCTCAAAGACACTCCAACATGCATTTCGAGTCAGTCAGGGATTAAACCACTGATTCCAATTACTAGACAACATGCTCTACCTCCTGAGCCATGCTACCCCTGGAAGGCTAACACTTTCCTGTTTCTTCTCATTCCCAACAAATTCTATGAAAAAAATAAAATCTCAATTTAGATGGTTTTACACTTTGCTCCTACAAAGGAGGCTATATGGTCCCATTTTATTAAAATCAAAGAACAAAACAGGTCACAGAAGTTATACCGTCTCCTGCAGTGTTGACAATAATGTGTATTTCTCTGTTTTTTTTTCTGAAATGACTTCATCAAGTAGCTTAAGCTTGCACCTATGAATAGGAGTTCCTGGCAGACTTCAATGTGTGTACATGTATGTGGGGTTGCTACCATGCTCTTTAGTCCTGACGTTTGAGTTGAACTGACTGCTATCTCTTCAGCAGCTGGTTTTTCTCTGCTTTCCACATCTGAAGCAGATTCCAGATGCACAAATTGTCCTGATAAAAATAAACCCTATCAAATGGGGCAGTTACTTGTCATTTGAAGGCATCTTTGGAAGAATAATAACAACAATAATAATTACCTTATCACTCCCGCAAGGGGAAATTTGGATTTCTCTGCATTTTTGACCCAACCTATTGTACAGGAGCAGTGAGCTGCCAACATATTGTGCTCGGGGAGCAGTTAGAGGTTAAGTGTCTTGCTCAAGGACTCCACGACATGCAGGACTGGTCTTTGAACCTGCAACCTTCCGATTACTAGGTGACCGCTCTACCCACTGAGCTATGCCGCCCCAAGTGGAAAAAATGGGTTGTTCATAAGATGCGACCACACTGCTTACTTAATGCATGCTCAATAATCCAGGTATGGAAATCACAAAAAAGAGGTGAATCGGTTCAACTGGATCAGAAGTTTATTAAGAAAGGTTTCGTCACTCACCAGGTGACTTCTTCAGTCTGAGCTGAAAACAAACACTCCCCTCCTTATAAACAGTACCTTGATGCCAATCAACCTTTGGCTGGTTTCATATGCAAGTTGGGTGATCAACCGCACATTCAGTGGCAACGGGCATCATTCACAAAGGATTGGGGAATATTTACAATCACGGCATTGTAAGACGCCGACAGATGTACTCTCAGGCCACCACCCCCATTCAAAGAAGGTCGTTCCCTCTTCATATAAATGGCCTCCTTCACCCCCTTTCAAACCAGCGTTCCTCCCTATCAAGGATGTGAACATCATCATCCTTGAATGAGTGGCCACTAGCCTGTAGGTGGGTGTAGACGGCAGAGTCCTGACCTGACGTGTTTGCTTTCCTATGCTGCGCCATTCTCTTATCTAGCGTCTGTTTGGTCTCCCCGATATACAAGTCACTGCAGTCCTCCTGGCATTTAACAACGTACACTACATTACTCTGTTTGTGCCGGTGGACCCGATACTTGGGCTGGACCAACTTTTGCCGCAGTGTGTTCAGGAGTTTGAAAGCAACTGAGACGCAATGTTTTGAAAATACGATCCGACACTCCGCCCACATACGGAATCACTACCGGTCTGCGCTTTGGCTCCTCCTCTCCCTCCACTTAGGCTGGAGCTCTGACTGGGAGGCATACTCGCTTTAACAAACGCCCAGTCAGGGTAACCACACCTAACCAGAGTATGTTTAATATGGGACTTCTCTTCCTCCCCGGCCACTGAGTCAGTGGGGACGTTGTCAGCCCGGTGGTACAGAGTCCTGATGACTCCCAGTTTATGCGCCAGAGGGTGGTGGAAGTCAAACCGCAAATACTGGTCCGTATGTGTGGGTTTGCGGTACACACTAACAATCCACCGCCCCCCAACACCAACCTTCACCTCACAGTCTAAGAAAGCCAACACGTCATCTTTCACAGCCTCCCTTGTGAATTTGATGTGGGCGTCCACTGAGTTAATGTGTTCAGTGAACTGTGGTACGTCCTGGGATTTAATTTTAACCCAGGTGTCGTCCACATACCTGAACCAGTAACTAGGAGGAGTCCCTGGATATGAAGCCAGAGCCTTCCTCTCTACTTCCTCCATGTACAAGTTGGCCACTATAGGAGAAACAGGGGAACCCATAGCACACCCATGCTTCTGCCTATAGTATTGCCCCTGATACGTGAAGTACGTAGACTGAAGGCATAATTTCAGCAGCAGACACAGTTGGTCAGGGTTAAGGGTGGTCCTGTCTCTGAGGGAGAGGTCGTCCTGTAATTTCTCACGGACAACCTCAACTGCCTCATCCACAGGGACACACGTGAAGAGAGACTTAACATCAAATGACATCATCGTGTCATCATCCTCCATGTTAATGTCCCTCACCATCCCAACAAAGTCCATTTATGTGAAGAGGGAACGACCGTCTTTGAATAGGGGTGGGGGCTGAGAGTACATCTGTCATCGTCTTACAATGCCGTGATTGCAAATATTCCCCAATCCTTTGTGAATGGTGCTCTTTGCCACTGAATGTGCAGTTGATCACCCAACTTGCATATGAAACCAACCTATTCTTGTGTGGCATCAAGGTACTGTTTATAAGGAGGGGAATTATAGTTTTCAGCACAGACTCAAGAAGTCACCTGGGTGAGTGACAAAACGTTTCTTCATAAACTTCTAATCCAGTTGAACTGATTCACCTCTTTTTGTGCTTATATCTGAAGCTATGTCTCTGTAGGCTTTGTTTAATGGTACTTAAACATAGTGGTATCCTGTGGATTCCTTCATGCAAAGCAGGTGTGACGTGATCAGTAGGATGAACAAGACTTGTTAGTGTGGATGGATGGAATAAAAAAATATGAAAAGGCTAGACTCTTCCGTGCATCTTTGTTCATGGAAGGATTCATGTTGAAAAATACGTCGAAGTATTTGAGGTATATGAGAGGATTATTGAAAAAATAAGACTATGAGAACAGAGCCCAATACTATGCGGCATCTCTGCCGATGGGTGCTGTGATCTCACTTTGACACACTTTCTTTCTTCTGGGATTGAGACTTGAACTAAGAATTGTCCAACTACTAGATTGCTAACCTACATTTATATTTTTTCTGCCTTTAGACCTTTAGGGAGTTGCTGCTAAAATAAGGTACCACTCATGTTGTTCTTGCGGAGTAGATCAAGCTGGATATGATAATATTTCCGCCTACAAATGGCATGAGGTGTAAGTAATATCACATCCAGCTTTATCTACTGCACAATGAGAAAATTGTAAAACTACATCAGTGTTGTCACAAAAGAGGTGAATCTGTTCAGCTGGATCAGAAGTTCATTTCAGAAACGTTTCATCACTCACCAGGTGACTTCTTCAGTCTGAGCTGAAGGCAAACATCCCCCTCCTTATAAACGGTACCTTGATGCCACACAAGAATTAGGCTGGTTTCACATACATGTCTGATGTGTCTCTCTCAATAACATGTGTCTGATTCAACTTTTTTGTTTTATCCTTTATTAATTGATTGTCCATGTTTACTCAATTCAAGACTGAATTAAGGGTTTTTTTCTCCTGTGAACAGTTCTTAAGTAAAAAGGGACCTTATATTAGATGAGTTTGTCTGTCAGAGATGCCTCTATTTTAAACCCCTGCCATTACATTGAATTTTAATAGGGTGCCACACTTGATGGTTTGAGTGAATATTGGTTGTAAAATTACCTCTATTTGCTGTGAGGCCCTCTGTTTCCTCATCTGAAAACTGGTGGGGACTAAGATCTTTATTGCCTCTGGACAGCTGTATAATAGAAGTAATAAATATCTTGCTAAATCATGTATTACACACGGCATGAAAGTTGTCCATAAACCCCATGAGAAGTAAATTTGAATGTGGAGTTCTAGACAAATATCATATAAAGAACATTTTGCATGGAGAGAGATTATATATGCCCTACAGAAGATTTGTCTTTTGGGGAAATGTTGACTCAGTGAATTCATAATCTTTAGAATATGAGTGCATAGTGATTTCCCTTTTGCTTTTTGAAGCCTGCTGCTTGCTGCGGCCAGCACCTCAACCATATTAGTTTGCACCCCACTACATTCTTCCTATTGCATGCAAAGGAACTGCCATGAGCTGAAGTAAAGATTGAGCAGATTTCACCTTTCAGCGGCAGTGGTCCAAAGAATGAAGAACTAATTGTTATAATGTACACTTAATGTTATTGTTTGGAACTGTTTACATTCTGTTTCAATCTGGTCAGATATAATTGGATGGACAAAGTTTGCAGTATGAAAGAAAGAAAGAAAGGATTCCCTTATCAGTCCCGCAAGGGGAAATTTGGATTTCTCTGCATTTTTGACCCAACCTATTATATAGGAGCAGTGAGCTGCCAACATCTGGCGCTCGGGGAGCAGTTAGGGGTTCAGTGTCTTGCTCAGGGACACCTCGACATGCTGTATGGAGGACCAGGGATCGAACCAGCAACCTTCTGATTGCCAGGCGACCGCTCTACCAACTGAGCTATGCCGCCCCGATAATGAATATGAATATGAATCACACACACACACACAAACAGGATTTGTATTCCGGCCGTTTTTCCCCGCTAGCGGGGGTTGACCGGTCCATGGATTCGTCTCCTCCAAGTCATTGACTCTCCATGAATTTTTTGTTGTGTGGAGCGAAGTTTTTATGACCGGATGCCCTTCCAGACGCCAACCCTTTAGTCGCCTCTTACGACACGCAGGGATACGGTGGATGAATTCTGACCCCCATCCACAGAGGGGCAATGAATATGAATATGAATATGAATGAATATGAATATGGCGCACATAGAACCACAGGAAATCACATGAATGTAATCTATAGTCCGCTTTGGGATCTGGCAAGCCATAGGCTGTGGGTTTGAACCCACCATTGGATGTCATGAAAGCCATTCGGCCTTAATCCCCCTTGCTCCATCCAAACCCATGTCTACAATGTGGGGACTAATCGTGACACATGAAACAGACCTCTTT
>OMLC01102877.1:29839-41494 GCA_900302585.1 Regalecus glesne | reverse complement strand
GCGCACAGATTACTTATTCTTAGCTGTGATGATTATGTGAGAAACTATAACATGTAATTGTTGCAATTTTTTTTCCCTGCGTAAAAAAGGATAGCTGGTTTCCTACCAGGGGCTCCAGTTATGAATGCAGGCAACTGTCTATCTTGCGTGGGAGTCTGTGTGCCATCTTGTATATAGCCCATCTTCATAATTCGCAGTTCCACTTTGACAGGCCCTGCTTCAAGAATGGTGGTCTCAACAGGGACGCCCTGGGCTGTGAACATCTCCTGGAACCTCTGTGAAGCCACCTCTGCATCTGCTCGTGAGTCAAAGCGGATGTATATGTAACGGTCATCTTCACGATAAGAGCGGGGATCTGGTGGATGCAGGTCTCCTTCATCTGCACTGACAAAGGGCTCCTCCACTACATCCAGTGGGAGACGTGTACGCAGGAGACGACGGAGTCGCCGGCTGGCCTGCCTGAGTGACTCATCCATTTCACTACCTGAGGAGCTCTCTGGCTCGCTGTCAGCACTGTAGCCTACTGTCAGAGGCCGTTGGCCAGATGATTCTCTCATGGTACCCACTGTCACCTTGCCACTGTGGGATGCGACTCCGAACTTGTTGGTGACCTCACAGGTATAAACCCCCGTATCTTTGGTAGTAATGGCAGTGACGACCAGCGAACAGGTACCATCATTGTAGATATCGATGTGGTGGTGCTTGCCATCTGTCAGACCCTCTCCATCTTTCAGCCAACACACCTTGTCAGGTTTACCCTCTGCCATGCACTCTAGATGAAGGGTACTGCCAGGTTCTTTGGTCTGGTCTTTGAAGACTTCTCTGAAGACAGGGCGCATGTCCTTGCGGGCCCTGTAGCCCTTGAAAGCAGCTTGGATCTTGACAGCTGCCTCTTTGAGCTCAGGTTCATCCTCTTTACGCATCTCCATTATCTCAGTCCCTTGTGTAACTGTAGATTTTGTCTCTGTCTGTTGAACTGTTGTTAGTTTTACTTCAGTCTGCTGTGCTGTCTTCTGGTCGGACATCTTGAACTGTGCAAAGAAACGCTCAGCAGACAGCGTATTTACCTGTTCAGCTGCTGAAACAGCAGACTTGCTGCTCTTCTTGAGGTATGACACAAGTGTCTGACCCCCTGATACAGACTCATCTTCAGAACTGGTATACAAGTTGGGATCTGGCTGCTTAATCTCAGCAACCTGTTCCTTCTCCGGCAGTTTAATTTCAAATTTCTCTGGCTCTTTCACCCCCTTCTGAATGACTTTGTCTTGACCGCCTTTACCATCCTCCTCAGGGAGCTCTGAGATAGAGTCCAGAGTGGGCTCACGACTCATACGACGTTTCTTGGCCAAGGCCTCCCAAAGCTCATGGACGTCACCTTCTGCGGCAGCCTCTGGGGGCAGACTGGGCTGAACCCCGTAGTCTGATTCTGCACCTATAACCACAATGGAGTACTCAATAATGCTTTGATAAATTTTAAAATGATCACTCTCCAAAAAAACCAACTTACCTTTCTGTGGCAGAGCTGCAAATTAGTGAAACCTACTTACCAAACTTATCATGATAAATACTCTTTCCAGAGGTTTCCAATTTAGCATGATAAAATAAGACTACTGAGATCTAAGTGTTTTTTTAACCAGTTTATTGCCACAAGATACAGGCCGGTGGAATTTGTTCTCTCCATTTAATCCATCCTATTGTATAAGAGCAGTGAGCAGCTGCCATGTGGCAGTTGGGGAGCAGTTAGGGGTTCAGTGATTTACTCAAGGACACCTCGACATGCTTTCGGCAGGGCCGGGGATCGAACCTGCAACCTTCCAATTGCAAGTCGACTGCTTTACCCACCGAACTATGCTAACTCTTATTGAGTTAACTCCAGAGGGGGAGGTCTATGAAAAAAGAAAAATAATCCCTAAGAGACAGTAGTGGGGGAGAATTGACTAATGTTTTCTTACCTTCCAGGTTGAGGCTAATGGAGCTTTCGACATCAGCTGAGGCTAGACACCTGTAAATGCCCTGGTCAGCGGCTTCAAAGTCCTTGATCAACAGTACTTGTCTCTTCCCCTCTGTGGTGAACTGGTACTTAGCCCCTACCTCCAGCTCTTTTTGGTCTTTGAACCATGTGACTGACATGCCCTCCACAGACAGCTGGCACTCTATGTGCACCATCTTACCTGCTTGCAGGTCGGGGCAGGCTAGTGGCTGTGTCACTGTCACTGGGGACTCTGTTCAACAATGACAGAGACAAGTATGTATGTTATAGAAACAAATATTTTCAAACTCAATAACAAAGTAATTTAAAGTTGGTTAACAAAGTCAAAAATAGTTGCATAATGCTCAGCTCAACAAGATGTTTTTCCTTTCTTCCATTTTGGCATTGTTTTACCCAAATGTTTTACCCTAATTTTTATCTATGTCCCTATAAAGGGAGCTGGGTGGGTCACATACTGGACTGAGAACTGAGGACGATATTCAGATGAATGTTGAAATATATTTCTGTTTTGTTTTAAATCTATGTCCAGATGACCTAATGCAACTATTTTTGACTACGTGTGTTATATAATTGATGTAGCTATGTCATATTTCTTTGCACTACTGTTATTTCAATGACTGCAGTACTCGACATTTTCTTATTTCTGATGCCGTTTCCATACATAGAGGCAAACTGCATCAAAAAATTCAAAGTGAAGTATCACCCTCATACTAAATGGATGGTCAAAGGCTTTTCAACATAAAAATGTCCATAGGTGACACAGTTGAATTAGGAAGTCATCTTGGCACTAAAATAATGTGATAGCGCCTGGAAATATTACATTTTCCCCACACACCACACATTTAATGGTACTCACCAAGCTGTACAGTCTGGGGTAGCTGAACTGGCTCTCCAGTTCCAACTATGTTGATGGCTGCCACTCTAAACCTGTAGCAACTCCCTGGGATGAGGTTCTTAATGACAAACTCTGTGTTACACACTGGCTCTGAATGGCATGGCGCCCAGAGAGTGCCGTCATTCAGCAACATCTCTACTCTGTAACCCAAGATGGGGCTGCCTCCATCATGTAGAGGAGTAAACCAAGAGAGGGTAACAGATTCCATAGTCTTACTGAGGACCTCTGGGTCCTCTGGCGGATCAGGCACAGCTGTTGGGAAAGGAGCAGCAAGTGTCACAGGCTTGTAGCACAAGACAGAGGACTTTAGGTATTAAGACTTTAGGTGTGAGAAAATGAAACAGCAGAACTATGTTTGGAAGGCTTTACATTTCTAACGTCTTTAAGATCTCGTTAGATAGAATTGATAGCACAGCAAAATAATAGATTTGACATATAACTGAATGACAAAGACCGTTGGGTGAATTTTTTTGAGGAGAAGGTGTTTGATTTGACAAACATCGGATAATAGCCGGACATGTTTAGAAGAATGAGGACATCAATGTGTGATTGGCTAGTTTCAGTTTTGTGATAGAAGATCACTTGCTTTCTCTCAACCTCCTCCTATTGTTTAATATTTAGTGGATATATGCAAGTGAAGGATGATGCTACAAAGAAATTATTGTGTTTGTCTTGAAGAGAAAAACATAATTACTAAAACTGCAAAGAATATTTTTTTCTTTCCAGAATTTATAGAACATTGTGTTAAATAGATATACATTAAGTGCAGATAAAGGAGATAAAAAGAATTAAAATATATTTTTCATTTCACTGGACCTGTAGTAAAACTGTCCAGCATTTAGCTCTTTCCCGACAGGGTTTTTTCTCTGACACTTACTGATGATGGTCAGGGTAGCCATAGAAATAGCATCTCTAGCTGCAAAGGTGATTTCTTGCTGGGGCAAAAGCGGTGCCCGTCTCAAGACAAGATGATAGGAAGAGCCGTCAGCCTTCATGGCCCAGGTATCATTGGCCTTTAGCTCCTCACTATTAGCATACCAGGCTACCTCTCCCACAGGTACAGGCTCAGTCAGCTGAACAAAGAATTCCACCCTCTCTCCAACCACTGCCACTTTGTCCTCTAGCCCCTTCACAACATCAAGCTGCCAGCCTGAGTACAGACAAGCCATAATTATGAAATGTACAGATGATCTGTTGAAAGTACAATGCATAGATTGCACTACGTTCATATATCAGGTCATACTGTGAATTAAATTTCAGAGGTAAGTAGATGTCCCACCTTGCAAAAACTAATTTCAGGGAGGTAGTACTCCCCCCCATCAACTGGGAAACTTCGGAGTAAACTTGGTTGGTCTACTTATCACGAAGAAAGACCCAGCAGGACACTCACTTTCTCACTACACCAGTTACAAAAAAATCTATTTCTATGATAATGTATATAATTTGTGGGCATCAGCCACTATCAATATGCAGGAGACTCCCCGAACTTCCAGAAGAGGTGAGATGTGTGGGCATGCAATAATCATTCCCGTAACTCACCCTTGACAGTAAGCTGGGCAGATGTGGAGCATGTGCCAGCATGGAAGGTCACTGTACCACTGTCAGCAACATGCAAGTCTTTTAGCAGGAGCAGGTGACGACGACCACTCTCAAATGACACAATCTCAGCATTAGATGACTCCCTGACTGGCTTGCCATTGATAAGCCAGCGGCAGTCTTTGGTCTCAGGACGAGAGAGAGCACACTCAAACAGCGCCTCACCACCATCAATGGTGTCCATGTTCTCCAAACCTTGGACGATATCGATGGGTTTTGCTGTATGGTGGAGACATAAAATAAAGACAAAAATGAGACACACTTAAAACAGTCATAAAGACTATGAGGCGTAAGAGAGGTTTTGATTGATGATGAAGGACATGAGTTTCATAATGACTGTCAAGGGCTTCATCTAATTTTTGATCAAATATTCAATATAAATATAAATACACATTTCAAAAAAGAAATCATAAATGCAGAGTGAATTAGGCTGCACACACTTTTTGAGGGTTTCAATTGTATGTGCAATTGAATGACTACCATATCTTATAAGCGCATTCTAATTTTTCCTGATCTTCTTAGCGTTTTTTATAGTTATAATGCAATTCTCTGAGACTAAACCTTTTCAAAGTAAGGATGTTAGAGGCATTCCCTGAAGGTAGCTGGTATTTTGGAGGGAAGCTCACCTTCCACATGCAATGAGGCGAACACACAGGTACCCTCTGCCTCGCAGGAGTATGTGCCCCTGTCCTCAGCAGACACACAGCTAATGTACAAGCGAGCCACATTCCAGTCCTGCTCCACTACCACCCTCTTGCCATCAGGCTGCACTGGGTGACCTTCTTTTCTCCACTGGGCCTTGACTGGCCTTGAGTATTGGCAGATGAACTCAGCTGGGTTGTCTTCAACCACCCACAGGTCCTCCATTTCACTCACCACTTCAACTGCAGGATCTGAAGGTGGGGTCAGGGGTCCAGTTTTAACCACAAGACAAAAAGACAATAACATATGGACTTCATGACCCCCACAGAGCTGTCCATGTGTCTTACTTAAGAGTGGTATTTGCCAGATGTTTGAGAATGTCTAAAGTGTATCATAAAAACCCAATATGTCAATTTACAAAACATATTGACTTATCTTGTTACATCAAACAGAAGAGGGATCAAAATCCAATCATCCATGTTCAAGGTCATATTCATAACCAAAGGCCCAAAAGTGCCGACAGCCTGTGAGGGAGCTGAGGTTGATAAGTGGCTAGAGATGCAAAATGTATAGGTAGGTGTTCAGGGGTTAGATGTTTTAGTGGGGCAAGTATAGGTGGGGTGAAGGGGAAGGATGGGACAGTGGCTAGCCTTACTGGGTGGGTGGAGCAGCACTTCCCTAACAGAACTTTTCTTCACCTCTTGGCTCACATTCTTATTCCATATCATAAACCTATATCAAAGGCACACATAGCCAAAGGGCTTTAGAGTAAAATTGGATGATTTCTTACTTAGCTCTCCGTAGATATCACCAATTTTGCATCACTGATCATAGATACCAACAAGGGATATTGTGCTCAAATGAGAACATCAAATATGATTTGGTGAGAATCCAACAGATATTCAGAAAGGATTTTTTTGGTGTTAATTTGACATGTGGATATTGCACTTTTGTTAGAGCATCAAAACAAACCACCATGACTGTGTAGAAATATATTAGAGATTGATAAGCCTATACTGCTGCCATCTAACAAGAACTATTAAATTAGATGATTTTTAAATAATAATTTAATGATACTGTCCTGTGGTGCTGCACCCAGTTGTTTGTTTTGGTTATATCACACCATACAGCAGGGAACGCTCTTATACTATTATCATCATCATCCTCATCATTAATGAAATGAAGAATAATGTTTGCTCATGCATAGATGAGGCACAGAATCTCAAGCCCGACAGCTTTCACTCATCTATTCTGAAGGAGTTTATCATTTCAATAGATACTTGCAGAAAACTGTAATAATCCTGGAAATATTTAAAATGGTACCAGGTAACTCTTTTGCTTTAACATAGCATCATCAAATTCATTTTAGACACATAATAGCCATGGAAGGGGGCTACGGTAGCTCACTGATTAGCACACTCGCTTTGGTAACTGACTAACAACCGGAGGCTGTCCCCTTGCACTGTTAAGAAAAAAATAAGTAAATAACCATAAAAGCGCTTCAATTGTCTTTTCAAGTGATATAAAAATGTTGCAGAAACTAAAAGTTACCTGGTGCCACTTTAATCAAATACTGTGGAGTGACAAATAATGTTTAATCTCATTAGCCAACTATTCCATAAAAAAATCAAATGTATATTGTCATCATGGCGATGCCGACTAATTACAAGATAACCTAAAAAGTTTTGGGATAGGTTGTAAAATATGCATTTATAGCAATGAAAATGTTCAGTAAAAAATGTCAGGTCTTAAAAAAAGAGTTAAATTGAGCTGTTCTTTCACTATCTTCTGGTCTAGTAGTTGTTGTATGTCGACCACCTGTTGCCGGATACCTTTGACTAACAGCTTGGCAGTAGACACCACACTGCCGGCTTTGAACACGACTGTGCCAGAGTCATCTGGGGCCAGGTTCTTTAAGGTGAGTGTGTGGATGTGGCCCGGCCTTAGCCCTATTTCGGTGAAGGGGCTGTGCTCTAGCATGGTGCCATCCAGCCACCACTGCACCTCACCGGCTACCCTACCAGACAGTTGGCAGGAGAAGGTGGCCCATTCCCCAACAAAGACATCGACCGTCTCTAGACCAGACACAATGACGACCCCTTTCACTGTAGAGTGAAAACATACAACACAAACATAGACTCATTCTTATTTTGTTTATGTGCATAGTTAAACACCAGTCCTTTGAATTATTTTATTGCTAAATCTATATTTTGATTCCCTTCAATGGCCATCAATCAACTAAGAATAAATAAGCCATGAAGTAAAATGTGGATTAAAATGTCAATTTCACTATTATGTTAATCTAAATGTTGAGGGCCAACTAATGCACTGATTTTTGCTGGGTGATCAGATTTCACTAATGTTTATATTTTTCCTAATATTTCAGTTTGATTTGACATAATATACAGTATAAATATGTTTTCATATTTCACTAGCTAAAACACAGATCATATCATATATAGGGATTTTAACTCTAGTCCTTAATCATATTAATGTATTTGAATGAGGACACTTCATGAAAGAAAGTGGCATCACACATCACACAGTTCCCAAAGAGAAAAGCCTGCAGATTTAAAATCTCACTTCCACTTGTTATGACTTTACTTGATTTTACAAATTATGTTTTTGCCCTTATGTTAAATCTAATTTACTTCAAAGATACAGAATGGAGATACTTCACATTTGGCATTAAACTCGCTGATCTCAAGCAAGGTACGCTACCTTGCACTGCTAAAGAGGCTGTGGTGAGCTGGTCTCCCGCATCACAGGTATAGTACCCATTGTCCTCAGGCTCCAGGTTTCGTATACAGAGCTCTTGAATGCACTCTATCTGCCTCATCTCATACTTCTTGCTGGGCTGGAGGACTACGCCCCCTTTCCTCCACTCCACACGAACACCTGGTTTTGACAGCTCACAGCACAGTGTGGCATCATCCCCCTCTGTGGCTTCTTGGTTCTTCAGCTCTTTTCGGAAGAATGCTGGAGCACCTGGTGACAATTTAAAGGGGGGAAAATGCAGCATAGCCTGCTAAAAATTGTACATTGACGAAAAACATCATTGAGGGATGAAGAGTTGTTTTTTGGGGGGATAGTTCTAAATAACTTTTATTCATTGTGGTAGTGGGCTGAAATGCCCGTAGGGGGCAAGGGACATTCAAAGATGTTATGGGAGAATTCAACCCAATCTTCTCTTGATCCACAGTCTTGAATCTGATCAAGAGGACTTTTTCCCCCTAGAGATGACTCGTTTTACCTTCCACAGTCAAGACGACATCACACTGCATGTCTCCAGTATTGCAGGAGTATGTTCCTGAGTCTTCAGGTACCAGGTTGTGGATGCGGAGCTGTTGGAATGCTCCATTCTTCCTGAGGTCATACTTGAAATCTGCTTTGATGAGCATGTTGTTTCTGATCCAGGTGACAGTGGCTTTGGGGTCAGAGATGGTGCAAGCCAGGGTGACAGTTTCACCCTCTAGAGCCAGAGTGTTGTGTGGCTTCTCTAGTATTAGCACTGCAGATATGGAAAATCTTAGACTCAACTCATCTGTTATTTATAATACATTACTTCCTGTCTCCCTGTTTGTAAATCCCAATTATTTTGATTGATTTGACTGATAGGTACTCAGGTGCATGCAGTAAAATGCTGAATGTTTATGTTATAGAAAGTACACATACTGCATCACAATGAACTATAAATGTCTTTCATATTTTCATTAATAGACATAAACGCCTATTCTAACCTTATGAGGGGAAAGAACAACTCAATTTATTTGTTATGTCTACCTAAAGTTGTCTTTAGTTGTTTTTTTCTCCTAAATTTGAGGTTAATCTAAGAGTGCTAAATTCTATTCAGATTAATACAAAAATACAAAGTTTGAATGTTAACAAAGTTACAAAGTTTGCCAAGTTAGGAGTTTTATCTCATTTATCCATCAAAAAGATAATATACTTGTTAGTATTTGAATGGCATTTCTTTTATAGTTGATGCTATATAATGAATGCCAAGATATAAAAAACACATGAAAGGTTAGAATGGAGTAGATCATGATACCAGTAGATTTACATTTCCTAAGCTTTGTTTGATGGTCAATATATAAGTGGGGATTTAAAACCTTTCGAGATGATGTCGCCTCCATTACCTTTGGGTTTTTCCTTCACCAGAAGAGAAGCCACAGTCTTCTGTTCTCCTACTACAAAGGCCACATCCCCTGACTCATCAGTAGTTACCATCTTCAGGGCCAATCGGTGCACTCTTCCATGCCAGCTCATTTCATTCAGATCATTATTTTGGAGGAGGTTGTCTCCAAGCCACCATTCTCCATTGGCTACCCCCGAGTGTGACAACTCAACCTCAAAGACAGCATCCTGGCCAGTAGTCACAGTGATATCACAGAGCTCTTTGGTAATACGCACACACTCTGAGGGTGAATGGGATGATTTTGAGGTCAGCATCACTAAGAAGGTGCATCCACCATGAAAGCATTATATCTTTACTACTTATTGACTTTGCTTAAGATCTGAAGAGAAAGAGCACTGAATACTCTGGTATGCACCAGTATAATTAAAACAGCTTAGGGTTGAAAAAAATCCTAGTTTAGATTTCACAAAAGATATCACTTGACTGATTAGGTAACACATACTATGAGTTATATTAACAATACTTTTCAAAACCCTGTGTCACTGATGTTAGTGTGAGTTCCATCACAAAGCAACAGACCAAAACTAATTGTGTGGCCAAAGGCATGAGATTAAAAAAAATAAAAAACGCATGTTTCATGCATTTGCTGTAGACTGAAACTATGAAATTACGAAGTCCATGAGAAAATGATCACAGGCAGAATATAACAATTACCTGTTGATGGGACGGATTTGTGCAACATTGTTATAAAATTGCTATATAAATAGTTATTTACTATTATTATTATTATTATCATTGTTATTATTATTATTATTGGGTAGAACACAGCATAGACATAAAGAGGGATCCTGTTACCTTTCACAGTCAGGGTAGCAGTGCTCTGCTTGTACTCTGTATCGCAAGTGTACTCTCCAGAATCCTCTACTCTCAATTTGTGAACCACCAGAATGCAGGTGAAGCCATTCTGTTCCATGGAGTACTTTCCCCCTTGGGTGAGGAGAAGTGAGCCCCTTCTCCAGCAGACCTTTCCATCAAGGCTGGATGTCTCACAGGAAAGGGTAGCCTTGCCTCCCTCCATGGCCTCCTGGCTCTCCAATTCTTTCCTGAATACCACAGGAGCTGCTGCCAGAAAGACCATCATAGGTTAGAATTAACACACGAAGAATGATTCAGGGGTTGAACAACAAATGCAGACAGAGACTATAACCAAATGAATCTTTCATGACTTCATTGCAAGACAATATGGTCTTGATTCCATTTTCTATCCCAAAGCATCAGGAGGAGAAATGTAAACAGTTGCAACAACAAAAAAACTGATTTTGTGTAAGTCAACTTATTTATATAGCACCTTTCACAAAGTCAAGAAATGCTTCACAATGAAATTAAAAAAAAAAGATAAACAGAGAGTATGTGAACAAAACATTAAAAGCAACGCGCAACTTAAAGACAAAACAAAAGCTACACTGAACTAGGGAGATCATTAATATTTACTTTTTATAACTGTTCACAGACGCAAAAGACTGCGAGGCTGAGGGGAGTATGGTCCATAGGTTAGGGAGAACGTCTGTGAAAGCTCCATCACCCTTGGCTTGGTAGAGAAAATTTACATTTATCAGAGGATCAAAGTGATCTTGGTGTCACATAGGGGAAAATTAGATCACCAATGCAGGAGGGTGCCTGACCATGCAAGCTTCAATAGGTTGAGTATCAAAGTGCATTGGTGACGGAATGAGTCAGGAATTATTCAGTGACAAAACTCAATGAATAAAAAATATTGGGATAATTGCTTGACATGTAGGATGTACACCAGATAAAGGAAGAGCATGCATTGGTGCACATTAGAGTATTGTGTTCGTATAGGGCTGTCACAGCACAGCAGAGGAAATTTATCATCTCAGCATTCAGCAGGGTACAGACTACCCAAAATAAGTAAAAAGAGACTACACAAATAGTAAACATCAATGGTACTTAATTATGATCGTGTATGAAAATATGAATAATAATGCCACATTATACAGCTGTATTTAGTGTTGATATTTACTTTCTTATACAATGCAAGTGGGCATGATATTTCAGTGGAAGAACTCGTATAACAGGAAATGATTAGTCAGAAATTGCAGGTTTGATCTCACCATAGGACATCAGGAAGGGCATTTCGACCCTAATCCCCTACGCTCTATCTAGGTCCCTGTCCACCGCGACAACATAGGAGATTAATCATGACACACAAAATGGATCGTTTAACTGCATTTTCTTATACAATTCTGCCCATTAGCAAGCCATTTACATTCACAGATTAGATTATCCACCAGCAATTTCAACCAATTGCCACAATTTCAACGGTGTTTTATAAACAGGAGATTGATTAGTGGTATTACAGCTGCTAATGGAGAG
>OMLC01102877.1:7499-19493 GCA_900302585.1 Regalecus glesne | reverse complement strand
ATGGGTTCTCCAGCCGCGGTCACAAACAATGCAAAAAATATGAGAACAGCCAGGGCAAAAACGGTACTTTTCTTGTCCATGTTGGTGGGGAATTAGTATAAAGCTTAGTTAAAGAAAAATAATTAGTAACACTACAAGAAAGAGAGAAAAGAAAGAGAAAAACTCTACAGTGAGCGAGAGCTGCTGTTGCTGGCTGCCACCTTAGCGGAGCGCCGGAAGTAATGTAATATAGTTTAATAATAATAGTTTAATGACAGGTTTGTCAGAAACGAGCCCTTTGCTATAGCTAATATTTCTTCTTTAAATGGATTAGGATAAATGACTTCAAGTTGATTTATCTGAATGATGAAAGAAATGTTTTTCTCTTGCTGCTCAACAAAGGTCTAAGTACAATTATTATCCAAAAGGGGGTGTCCTTCTTGAGATGAAATCTTGTGGGTGGGGGGTGTTAGGCCGTGATGATGGGTAATGGCAGAGGGGGGTAAAATTAGCACATTTGTGATGAAGCAATATGAGAGCTCTCCCTGGAAGGAGGACATTCAAACAGCAAAAGAGTGGCCGTGATGTTCTGCATGTGTTAAAGAACTGTGCACAATGAAGTTCTAGAAACAATGAGTACCAGTAGCTTTATCAATTCCCTCAGAAGATTATTTTCAATCAGTGGCCTTGTAAAGCAGACGAGGTCTGATAGTAGAACCAACTTTGTTGGCGGTTCTTGTGATTTGAACATGAATGGAGCAAACTCAGAATTTGAAGAAGTACCCCCAGGAAGATAACTGTACCTGGTTGTTCAATCTGCCAAATATGTCTCATATGGACAGTGGCTGGGAGCACATGATTGACATTGCTTGCCATATCTCAGTCTGTATGCTCCTTGAAAAGAAAAAAACCTGACACATGAAATCTTGATAAAGTTCAAGGTCAAAGTTACAGCTGTGATTAAAATAGAAGACCTCTCCTGGTCTAGTCTGATCCAGAATCTCCACTCATACTTACATCAGCAATGTTTCTGACCATGAAAATCGGTGTTTTACTTATTCCACCAGTTGACTTTGGGAATGGAAAGCTCTACAGAGAAGGAATGGGAACAGGTAGCGAGCCTAGCAGAGGCTCTCTGGCGTACATGGGGATGAGAATATATTCTTGTATTACACAGCAGGCACCAGTGGTAGGAGCCAAGGAGCCAAGTCTGAAAGAGGGACACGTGGTGATGAAAGATACACAGTCAAAGAGAAATGAGGGGCCAATGGTTATCATTGCGAAAACTTTTCTAAGTCAGGGTGGACTGTTGATGAAGGTAGGTAGAAGTTAGAATCATCCAGGATAGATCAGAATAACCCTCTTATACCAGGAAGCAGGAAGTACTGGCATAGCAGTGTCACTGAGCTAAAAGTGGAAAGACGAGAAAAAGGATTCCATTGTTCTCATGTGTCCAAACATGGCTGCCATGCAGCTAGCATTTATATACAGATAATTTGACAGGAACCCCAAATATCTCCATTAGCTGTTCATAACTGAGCCTAAAATAACCTCACTTAACCGTACTGACAGAAATTATAGCCTGGCGACCAGACAGCAGTCAATAAAAACCATGCAAGCAGCACTCATGGGATCTATCCTGTCAATCACCTCCTATTTAAGACTCTGGTTTCTGGGGTTCCTGATTTTGAGGCTGTTGTTTAGGGGTCTCTCCAGTAGTTTGAAGCTTCACAGTTACATAGCTAACCATGAATCAAACCAATAATTGCAACTTGACTTAAAACAAATCTAATTAAAATTATATATTATAACGTGCAATGCACAAATATAAAATATAGCAAAGATTTAGTGACTCACAATGTAAAGTAGAACAAAATATACAAGCAGCATAACCTCGCCAGCTTAAACAACACAGATCTAAAAAGAAGAAAAGTTTGCAAATGATTTTAAGAATTCAGTATTCAAACTACAGAAATTAACACATGGTCAACAGTACTCTCAATGTTGCATACTTTTGTTCTTACTGTTACTTCCTAGTATAATAACATCATCTTTTTTCCACAACAGTGACACAGACAAGAACCCAGCACATAAGCATGTCTCATAGCAGGTGGACAAAAGAAAGAAAACGGGATGTAGTTCAAACAGCATAGTCATATGAGAACTAAAATCAAATCTTAGAACCAAAAGCAATCAGCTCTGAAGCAATTATTCAAGTGACTATATGCACAATTAAAGCCAAGTCATTACCCAGCAAACTTCTAATCACCAATGAAGACACTGGGAACTATAGAGTTCTATTTTGTTTAGCTATTGATCATAAATTTAAATTCCCTATTCATGAAAGAAAATTACAGTAAAAAACATATTTTCAATTATTTCTACTATGCTCATCTTGCCAAACTCAAGGTGTAATTTCACTTCTCTCCATCGCACAAGAACATATTAGGCAGGTTAGGTAACTTTGAATGTTCTTGAATACGATTTTGGCGGACAGATGTATCCCAAGGCAGCAACAGATTTTCAAAGTCATGGTGCCTACAGACTGCCTGCCATGGTGCCTGCAACTCCACGAAGAGGCAAGAAAACTGTAAGACGATGGATAACATTGTAAGACAGACACCACTTTACCACTGCAGGGTGTAAAACACTCAACACAGCAATGCACAAAACCTTATAGCCAAGGTGCAGACTGAACAAAAAAGGAAGAAAGGGCTGTTTATCCATAATACAAATCATAACAGAGAGAAAGCAAACCTGTTGCTTAATGCCACTTTACGTCCCTACCTTCCACACTTTCTTTGGTGGTTTGTTTCTTGGACTCCCTTTTGTCAGTTGGGGCAGCTGGTAGAGGGATTGGAGACTATCCCACCGCGTAGCTCAGTAAATGTGAGCTATTCGTTGTAAAGCACTTTGAGTAGCCGTTAGACTAGAAAAGCGCTATATATTCACAAGTCCATTTACCATTGCCGTAACCATTCTGAGCTGTGATGAAATATTTCTGAGACGGAATCCCATTACACAGCCCAAAAACCATGGTACTATAATAATTGAACAACTACACATAGCTCGACAACTGACAAGATTCAACTCAAAATCAACTAGTGAGCACTCAGGAACACAAATGACAAATAACGTATGACAGGAACAAAGATGCACAGGCTTTCTGAAAAGAGTGATCTCACCAAGTTTCTCCACAATGCAGTCCATGACAATAACTAATGGATAAGTTGGAAACACGTCAGCTTTTTCAGTCATTTGCAGATCAAACAGATAAACCACAAGCCAAATGCAACTTTCGAAATGGCATCAAACATGTTTGACCAACATTAAAAACTAACAATACAAATTAAAATGTCATTGGTATAGAAAATAGAATAGAATTCCTTTTCTTCTCTGCTACAGTACACTTAGACCAAGGTCCTCCAGATAAAGGAGATTTAGGCTAGCAAGAAACTGGGACAGAGTACATGCCAAACTGCAGAGAACAACATGAAAACAGTGTAATTGTTTTCTTTAGTGCTCATTCTTCATAGCACTCTTGACTCAAAGAGTTGAGAATGCCTGGAAGCCTCAGAAGTACGACAGTGCATTCACATTTGAATTGTTCCCTCAAAACAAGAGACCCACAAGAAAGAACGTGAGAACATCAATCAAGCAAAACCAATCATCCCCTTTCATTGTATCATTCAACACATAACATTAAACTTCAATGCACCCCGAGCAAAAGGATAAGACAGTCCAGCGACAACATTGCACTTAAACTAATGTGGTAAAGTATACCTGCAGAGAACATTGACACTTAAATGCAAAGGTAAATTTTCTGTCTTTCCGCTAAATGGTAATCAAAATTAAAAGGGAATGGTAGAGAGTGAAGGGAAAGATGAAACTGATAAGATTGATAATTCGAGAACAGCACAGTTTTAGTAAGATTGGTACAGTAAAATGGAAATATATCCCAAAATGTATATGAAGTTTGAACTTTGACACAAAACCTTTCAATCTTTAAATTCAATATGTGACAAGATGTAGGAAAACATCTTGAAAACAACATGAAAAAAATCCAAAGCAATGATATAGTTTAGGAGAATTATTACCATAAATTAATTACAAGCCTCCTGTGAATTTTATTGTGGTTAACAGCCCCATTTTATTGCACTGGATGGTTAAAAAAGTGGGCTCTGCCCCCTACCATTGATCTTGAGGCTGGCTGCAGTCTTCTGGTCTTCACACACACAGCTGTAGTCTCCACTGTCTTCTGGAACAACTTTGTTGATAAGGAGTTTATTCATGGAAGCCACTTGCTTCATCTGGTACTTTTCTCCAGACTTCAACACCTCTCTTCCCTTCTTCCATTCCACGGGGACTCCAGGTTTAGAGAGCTCACAGTGCAGAGTAACACTGGTTCCTTCCTCAGCCTCCTGGTTTTCTAGCTTCTGTATGAAGATCACCGGTTGGGCTGAGGAAACAAGAGCTGGTCAATGACTAAAGACAAACCAAGCTCAACTACAATAACTAATTTTTCTTTTATGTAGACCATCTTGATACAACTAAGGGTCGTAAGGGACTGCTGAAACGTATCCTGGCATGAATTGAGTGGAAAGCAGGATGACACTTAGGACAGGTCACCAGTCAATCACCAGACAACACACACAAAGTCATTCACGCACATACACCTGTGAACAATTTAGGGACTCTTAAGTTTATATAACATTTATGCTTTGGGCCACAGAAGTAAATTGTAGTACCCAAAGGAAACCCACGCAAAACTTGACAATAATATGCAAACCCCTCACACATGGGATGCAATCCAAAACAGGAACCTCATTCTGTGAGGTTAGAGGGCTTAATACTCCATTGCAATTACCATCACCAATACTCTCTATAGACATAAACAGGCAGATGCATAAACAAACAACAGTAAAAATACACCATTTATCATCCCGCCCAAACCACCACCAATGTCTTAAATTGTAAGGATAAGTGTTATGATGACAGAGAGATAAACTCAGAAACAGAAACACAGACCAATGCTAATGATAGACAAACTAAAACCACAGAGAGAGCAACATGAAATCTCTGATCAAAAATTGTTTAAAATATAACATTTTCAATGTATTCTAAAACCACGTTTTTTAATATGCCACGTTGAGTCCCTACATTTTGGGGGTGGACACAGACTTAGACAGAGCTTGGGGGATTAAGACTAGATGCCCTTCCTGATGCTCTGCAGTGGATTCGGACCCGCTACCTCTGGCTCGTCAGTTCCATGAAGCAAGTGTACTAACCACTGAGCCAACATGGTCCCAAATTCCAAAAAAAAGTTTAAAAAAAACCCAATAACTTATGACTACATTTTAAAATTAGTTGGATGCATTTTAGAACACTATTTCCAAGAACCTCCTATAGTGAAATCTTCCTACCAGTGATCTTGAGGCTGGCTGTAGTTTTCTGGTCTCCACACACACAGCTGTAGTCTCCACTGTCCTCTGGAACAACATTGTTGATCAGAAGTTCATTCACAGTGGCTCTCTGCTTCATCTGGTACTTTTCTCCAGACTTCAACACCTCTCTTCCCTTCTTCCATTCCACAGGGACCCCAGGTTTAGAGATTTCACAGTGCAGAGAAACCCTGCTGCCCTCCTCAGCCTCCTGGGTCTCCAACTTATGTGTGAAGGTCACTGGTTGGGCTGAGGAACAAAAGAGCAGGTCAGTAAATGAAAATAAAACAACATCAACAAAAATAACCAAGTTTTCCATTATATAGTATATCTTAATACAATTCAGGGTCATACGGCGCTAGACACTATCCCAGCATAAACTGGGTGGGAGGTAGGAAACTATGCACTGGTCATTAGTCCATCATAAGACACTACAAAGTTATCACACAGCATTCCATTCATATTTACGAACAATTTAGGGACTTCAATTCATCTAACATGCATGTCTGGACCGTGGAAGTAAATTGGACTATCTGGAGAAAACCTTACAGAAAACATGAGAATATGCAAACCCGTCACAGATGGGATGCAATCCAAGCTCCACCTGTGAATTACAGTGCCTTACTATGCCATTATAATGCCCATCTATAAACATATCTACAAACAAAAACGGGCAGATGAACATTTTCTATTAAAAACGTTAGAATATATCATTTACAATCCCATTCAATCATCCGGCAATAACTTAATATTTCATTGGCAACCGTTATGACATCAGATAAACGTTTTTAAATACAGAAAAACACTACAGATAGACAAAAATAGAAACTATAGTGACAGAAGCCTGATGAAGAAGCCTGAATGATGAGTTCCAAAATTTTATAGAAATATAACATTGTTTTTAAACATATTCCTAAAGCAGTGGCATGTCAAACAATAAGTAACTACATTTTAGAATGAGCTAGATACATTTTTGAGCACTACTTCCATGAAGTGCCCTTGGTGAAACCTTCTCCCTACCATTTATCTTGAGACTAGCTGTGGTCTTCTGGTCCCCACACACACAGCTGTAGTCTCCACTGTCTTCTGGATGAACTTTGTTGATCAGAAGTTCATTAACAGTGGCTCTCTGCTTCATCTGGTACTTTTCTCCAGACTTCAACACTTCTCTTCCCTTCTTCCACTCCACAGGTACCCCAGGTTTAGAGAGCTCACAGTGTAGAGTAACCCTGCTGCCCTCCTCAGCCTCCTGAGTCTCCAGCCTATGCGTGAAGGTCACTGGTTGGGCTGAGGAATCAAGAGATGGTCAGTAACTGAAAACAAACCAACATCAACAACATTAACTAATTAGTCCATTATATAGACCACCTTGATACAATTCAGGGTAATAGGGGGCTGCTGAAATTTATCCTGGGATGAATTGATTGGAAGGCAGGAGGACACTCTGGGCAGGTCACCAGTCAATCATCAGAGCACACACAAAGTCGATAGGATATCATTCCATTGACACTTGTGAACATTTAGGGGTTCCAGTTCATATCACATGCATGTCTTTGTCCCCCAGAAGTAAAGGGTAGCTTATGCAAACCCTATGGAAACTTGAGGAGAACATGCAAACCCTTACAGATAGGATGCAGTCCAACCCACGATCCTCTTCTGTGAGGTTAAGGTGCTTGCTATTCCACTGGAATACCCATCAACAAAAATATTGACAGACAAACCCAGCAGATAATTTTGTTTCTAAAAACAGTAAAAAATACACAATTTTCTGCCCCAGCCTAACCTCAAACCAGTATCATAAATTTCTAATGACAACGGTTATGACAACAGAGATAAACTAGGAGACAAAAAATGTAGACCAATTGTGAAAAGACTTAAAGAAAAATTGCAGAGGGAGAATTAAGAAATGTAGCAAAAAATGGTCTGAAATAAAACATTTTTCAAATATTTCAAAGAAAACCTTTTCATATAAAATGACTGCATTTTAAAATGAGTTAGATGCAGCTTTGAACACTATTTATGTGAACTTCCCATAGTGAAATCTTCGTACCAGTGATCTTGAGGCTGGCTGTAGTCCTCTGGTCTCCACACACACAGCTGTAGTCTCCACTGTCTTCTAGAACAACTTTGTTGATCAGAAGTTCATTCACATTGGATCTCTGCTTCATCTGGTACTTTTCTCCAGACTTCAACACCTCTCTTCCCTTCCTCCATTCCACAAGGACCCCAGGTTTAGAGATTTCACAGTGCAGAGTAACCCTGCTGTCCTCCTCAGCCTCCTGTGTCTCCAACTTATGTGTGAAGGTCACTGGTTGGGCTGAGGAATCAAGAACTTTTCAGTAACCGAAGCAAAAACCAACAGCAATAAAATTAACCAAGTTTCCCGTCATATATTCCATCTTAATACAATTCAGGATCACAGGGGTCTTAGCCTAATCCAGCATGAATTGGGTGGAAGGCAGAAGCACATTAATGCACAGGTAACCAGTCCATCAGAAGACTACACACGCCAAGCACATCATTCCATTCACACCTATCAACAAAACAGGGACTCTATTTAATCTAGCATTTATGTATTTGGGTCATGAAAGTAAATCTGGAGGAAATCTAAGCAAACATGAAGAGAACATGCAAACACCTCACAGATGGGATGTAATCCAGGACCCCCCTGTGAGGTTACAGTGTTTGCTATGCCACCTTAATGCCATTCTACAAAACAACAAACAAAAACAAGCAAATAAAAGAAGATAAAAACAGTAAAAACTGACTTTTGACTATCCCACTCAAACCTCCAGCAATACCTCAAAACTTTCAATGATGATTGTTATGACACCATACAACCTTTGACAAACAAAAATGTGGCAAACACTACAAATTGACCAAAAAAAAGAAACTAGTGACAGAAGCATGATATACATATGTCAGAAAAAGTCATAGAAATATAACATTTATTTCTAAAGTATTCCAAAACTAACTTAAAAAAAAAAGATGACTACATTTTAAAATGAGCAAGATACATTTTTGAACACTTTTTCCAACAAGTGCCCATAATGAAATCTTCCTCCTACCATTGATCTTGAGGCCGGCTGTAGTCTTCTGGTCTCCACACACACAACTGTAGTCTCCACTGTCTTCTGGAACAGCCTTATTGATTAGCAGTTCATTCACACAGGAAACCTGCTTCATCTGGTACTTTTCTCCCGACTTCAACACCTCTCTTCCCTTCTTCCATTCCACAGGGACTCCAGGTTTAGAGAGCTCACAGTGCAGAGTGACCCTGCTGTCCTCCTCAGCCTCCTGGCTTTCTAGCTTCTGTTTGAAGGTCACGGGTTGGGCTGAGGAATCATTTGTTGGTTAGTGGTTAAATCATTATATATCAAAGTTATTTATTTTCCCCCATATTACTATTTAGCCCTAGAGAGCTTTACGCTCACATTTGACTTTGCATAATTTAGTAGTTACAATTACAATTAGAACAACTTGGCAGTGATAGAGGCAAAGTGGCGAGTGTGGGAGGAGTTCAGGGAAGCCATCGAGAAGGACTTTAGGTTAGCACCAAACCCCTTCTGGAAAACCATCCGGCACCTCAGGAGGGTAAAACGGGGAACCATCCAAGCTGTTTATAGTGAGGATGGGATGATGAGCTCAACTGAGGAGGGGCAGCATAGCTCAGTGGGTACAGCGGTCGTCTGGCAATCGGAAGGTTGCAGGATCGATCCCCGGTCCTGCATATAGTATGTTGAGGTGTCCATGAGCAAGACACTTAACCCCTAACTGCTCCCCGAGCACAGTATGTTGGCAGCTCACTGCTCCTAAACAATATAGGTTGGGTCAATAATGCAGAGAAATCCAAATTTCCTCTTGCGGGACTGATAAGGGAATTATTATTATTATCATTATTAATGGGACAATGGAAGGAACACTTTGAGGAACTCTTGAACCCAACTAACCCACCCTCTAAGATAGAGGCAGAGCTGGAGGATGATGGAGGATCAACATCAATTTCCCTGGAGGCTTTGCGTGTTGAGGGTCCGTCATGGACGACACGTCTCTTCAACATCACTTCGAATTCTGGGATAGCGCCTAAAGAGTGATAGATGGGGCTGATGGTCCCAGTGTTCAAAAAAGGGGACCAGAGGGTGTGTGGTAATTACAGAGGCATCACATTACTCAGCCTCCCTGGAAAGGTCTACTCTAAGGTGCTGGAAAGGAGGGTCTGGCCAATAGTTGAACCACAGATTGAAGAGAAACAATGTGGATTCCGTCCTGGTCGTGGAACAACAGACTAGCCCTTTACGCTTGCAAGGATCCTGGAGGGGGCCTGAGAGTATGCCATTCGAGTCTACATGTGTTTTGTAGATCTCGAGAAGGCCTATGACCGGGTCCCCCGGGATATATTGTGTGAAGTGCTGTGGGAGTATGAGATGAGGGGTCACTACTCAGGCCCATCCAATCTCTATGCCCAAAGCAAGAGCTGTTTCTGAGTTCTAGGTATTAAGTCAGACTTTTTACCAGTGGGGGTTGGCCTCTCCCAGGGTTGCTCCTTGTCACGTTTCTTGTTTGTGATCTTCATAGACAGGACAAGCGTAGTCGTGGAAGAGAGGGGTTGCAGTTTGGGGAACTTAAGATTGCATCACTGCTTTTAGTAGACAAAGTGGTACTGATGACATCATCGGTATCTGACCTCCAACACTCACTCGATCGGTTTGCAGCTGAGTGCAAAGCAGCTGGAATGAGGATTAGTACCTCTACATCTGAGACCATGGTTCTAAGCAGGAAACCAGAGGATTGTCCAATCAGAGTAGGGAATGAGTCCTTACCCCAAGTGAGAGAGTTCAAATAGCTCAGGGTCTTGTTCTCAAGTGAGGGCAAGATGGAGCACAAGTCGGACCAGAGAATTGGAGCTGCTGGAGCAGTTTTGCACTCATGTCATCAAACCATTGTTAAAAAGGCAAAGATTTTGGATCTACTGGTCAACATTTGTTCTTATTATCCCCTCTGGCCATGAAAGCTGGGTCATGACCAAAAATAAACCAAGATCACAGTAACAAGCAGCTAAAATGGGTTTTCTTATGAGGGTGTCTGGTGTCTTCCTTAGAGACAGGGTGAGAAGTTGAGGGACTCTGTGTAGAGCCACTACTTCTCCAAGTAGTAAGGAGCCAGTTGAGGTGGTTCCGGCATCTAATAAGGATACCACCTGATTGCTTCCCTAATGATATTTTCCAGGCACGTCCAGCTGGGAAGAGGCTACGGGGTAGACCAAGGACCAGGTGAAGGGATTACATCTCCACACTCGCCTGGGAATGCCTTGATATCCCCCAGTCAGCGCTAGTTGATGTTGCAAGAGAAAGGAAAGCTTGGAGTTCCCGGCCGGAATCTGCTCGATAGATAATATACAATTACCCCTGTCCTTAACCCTTTGATATGGATGAAGAAAATCTATACAGAGCTAGTAACTAATGACACGTCAGCATTACAAAATATCCATTTACATTAATCTGATCTACTGAATCTAATTCAAAGATCCTGGAGCGTATACCAACAGGGATTCACTGGGAGGGAGAGAGACATACCAGCCAGGTCACCAGTCTATTACAGAACCTAAACACAGTTTCCAACACGCCATTCACAGCTTGGTGGCCCAATACATCCAAAATGCATGTCTCTAGACCGTAAAGGGGAAAGTGAGTTCACAGAAGAAACAAACAAAAACATTGATGCATTTGCAAACAGATGGGCTGGAAATGAACAGTGCCCTCCTGTGGTGCAATAGTGTTAACCACCACAGCCACCAAGCAGCACAAAACTTTTATAACCAAAATAGGGAAGGAGAAAAAAAATCAGTAAAAAAACCTTAAATTGAAACAACTATGACTACAGGAAGATAGTAAAATATGAAACAAATAAACAAAGGTTAATAAATGGAGACAGCAGAAATTACAGAGGTGTATAGCAGGTGTGACCAAAGTTATATTACACAACTGTTACAAACAATAAATTAAAATGAAAAAGATCCAAAACAAATGTATTTCAAATTTAAAAAAATGGAACACTATTTCTGTGAACCTCCCATAGTGAAATCTTCCTACCATTGATCTTGAGGCTGGCTGTAGTCTTCGTGTCTCCACACACACAACTGTAGTCTCCACTGTCTTCTGGAACAGCCTTATTGATTAGCAGTTCATTCACACAGGAAACCTGCTTCATCTGGTACTTTTCTCCCGACTTCAACACCTCTCTTCCCTTCTTCCATTCCACGGGGCCTCCAGGTTTAGAGAGTTCACAGTGCAGAGTAACACAGCTGCCCTCCTCAGCCTCCTGGTTTTCTAGCTTCTGTTTGAAGGTCACGGGTTGGGCTGAGGAATTATTAGTTGGTTAGTGATCAAGTCAATTTAAATTGAAGTGATTTGTTTACTCCTAAATTAAAATTCAGCCCTTAGAGGGTTTTATGCTCACGTTTTACTTTGTATAATGTACAATTACCCCTATCCTCGACCCTGTGATATGGATGAGAAAAATCCATACAGAGCCAGTAACTAATGATAAGCCAGCATTATCAAATATATCCATTCAC
>OMLC01102874.1:3081-18824 GCA_900302585.1 Regalecus glesne | reverse complement strand
ATTATTTTGGCAAATGGCACAGGTGGTGATTATGCTGCGTGTTAGTTTTTAGTCCATTTGCATCTTTGCTATTCTTGAAAAGAAATACGAGTATTTTTTGTGGTACTCTGTCAGACTTGACCTGAGATGCTTACTGTGCTTCCCACTTTGCTGCTGGAACTCCATAATTCCCCCCCGTGGGACTAATAAAAGAATATCTTATCCTAAATAAAGGTTCAGGGGGACAAGTAGGGGCAAAAATGCACAAATACTTTCCGGCAAACTGAGCTAGTTGAGGTAGAGTCCTCATTAGTTGTCCAGTGGGTAGATATATATTTCTTACTGGATGCTACCAAAACACATGTACAATATATTTTTAAAAATGCAATTCTTCGTCACAAGTCATGGTTTCTGTCTCTAGAGATGAGTGCTGACATTTTTAATTTGTTATGTAATTTGAAGTTGTTTTGAACTTAAAACTGTCAGTGATAGTTTTTAAGTCAGCTTTTCCAATCATTTTCTTCACCTGTCTTGGTATTTCTTCCATTTCCTCAAATTAGCATTTCTACTTGTCAAACTGTCTGACAGTTATCTGTTAGCCATTCCCAGCAGCTACTGCCAGATAGTAAACCATGTACCCTCTGCACCGACAATGTAATCAAATGTGGTCACCCACTGCATTTGCCATGACATCTTCTATTGTAGGGTTGATAGTCTCACCAAACTGTCTTCAGCTTTTTCCAAGTCGATGACTTATGTTTCCTACATTATTTTATTTGTGATTGCAGTTTTGTTCACTTGTTTACTGTTGACATCAGTGGAGCGAAACATTCTGTTGTTTTACACTAACCTGCATTTTTCTGCATCAGAAGAGCGCTCGCTGTGTTTGCCAATATAGGGGCCTTTTCATCTGTTCATTAGAGTATTTTCTAGTCTACATACCTGACTTTCATATTGGTAATCATTTCATTAATAGTGCAAATGGCCATCCCCAACCCCAACCCGCCATTTCAGATCAATGATACTGCCACGGCATGTGGTGAACATAATTGCTTAAAATCTGTGAAATTTGCATCAGTTTTTGATTATGTATGAACTGAACTGGTCAATGATTGTTTGCGCTCCTTTATACCAATAGAACATTCCTATGTTTTTGTTGCTAAAACAAGCATTTGTTTCACTGTGCCTGGCGACCTTTTGCATGTGCTGTCTCAAAAGCTGATTATAAGTTAACATTGCTGTTTCCATGTACTAATAAACGGAAAGATAGGGCCTCTGGTGGCACAGGGCGATGTTCAGTGTATCTCTGCATCATGCAGATGGGTGTTTGAATCCTAGCTGCACCGTTTCCAACCACAGCCAGAGGTCCATAGTTAGTGGGTCATAATTGGCTAAGCCTCACATGGGTATAAGGGTTAGGTTGGATAAAGTATTGTGGGTTCACTAGTGTCCCCCTCTGGGTGGTCCAGGCCTCTTGGTTAAGTGAAGGGAAAGTACTCTGCTTCATTCTCCTCTGACGGCCAAGCACTGTGCTTTCCCCACCAGACCATGATGTGTGGACTAGTGAGGGCTAGTGGTCATGTGACTTGGAGGAGACACATGCTACCACTTCCTCCTTCCTGTTGATGTTCTAGAGGGGATCAGAGAGACTGACCCAGCAGTAGGTCACTCAGGGAATTCAGGTGGTGAAATAAGTGATTTAGTTATTTTTTTTACAAAAAACTGAAAGATTGAACAAAAACATGGGGGCTGTTATGGGGATATGTTTCCAAAAAAACGAGTCTTACACCAATAACAACAACACAGCAATGCCTTTACACGACTGCTTTGAAAGTGGATGTCCAAATATTTAACAGTTGATGATTGGTTATTAGTTTACATGTACACATGCTCATTCAGCTCATGAATTCCATTCCATGGAAAGTGGGAATGATGAGTAAAAATGAGTCACATTAGATGCTAAAGCATTTGTGAAATTAATAAACAGACTCTAAGGAGTACACAGACATAATTTCCTTCTCTCTTCTATAGAAATGCAACACTATATGTTGTATTGAATTGTGTGAGTTTTATTGGCTCAAGTGCTTGTTTGCAGAAATAATCTTGTCTTTGTTTTCCTTCTTCTGAACAGAAATCTCTTGAGAACTGAGGTGAGAAAAGTGAGAAGCATTGGTTTTCACTCAATGTGTTCCTCTCAGACTGATTAATACCCGATATGTTCACTTGCACAATGTAACAGGGTGATGTGAACATGGAATAAATCTCTATACCATCATTTCTAATGGGGATCAGTTTTACATAACCATTTCTGAAATTAGCAGATGGTAATTTTACTGCAAAGAATAGGCAGAGTAGTTGTGAAAAGACCAGTGGGAGGTTTGGTGATGGGAAGATATACACAATTGTAGTGGAACAAATGTCATTCCTGCCTCATTCTCTTACTCTAAGCCAAAGTGGCAAGGTGAAGTTGCCATGTATGCAGGTACCGGGGCTCACCATGGTTTTAGGGCTCACATGCATTGAGCCTTCTTTATTTTGCCACTATCATATCGAATATCTCAAACACTGAGTCTATGGCATATTGTGTGTTAAAAAGTGTGCAAAATGTGCCCGCACATAACTGTGGACATGCATATTACTACATATACTGCTAAAAAGAAAAGTCTGCACAGAAGAGTTAGCCAGTTGGAGAAGTGCCAAGACTTGTCATTGCAAAAACCCAAAAGTGCTCCTATGATGTAAGTAGGAGATTTTTTTATCTAGTTAATGAGAAGCCCATTGTATGTGTCATGATTTATCTCCCACACCGTTGTTCTAGTTGACTAATAATCAACCTAAACACCTGTATTCATAAGATCTATGTGCAGACAAGAATAATGTCAATGTGCAGGTGAGCCATCACTGATTATGTTCGTACCTGCGTCGAGCTGCACTGTCACCAATTATGTTTTCATCTTATTCAAATGATACTGTCATTGATTACATTTTCATCTGTTATGGTGCTCCAACTCCAGAGTCTATTATGTAGGCTAGTCTTGGCCTACTTGATGACTCATTTTCTATAGCACAGTTGTCTCCTAGTAATCATTTCATTCAGGCATCAACTGTGCAGTTCATTTCCGTGTCACTGGTAATGTTAAAGCTGCGTGCTTTCACTTCTTTCATTTGCTGTTGACATTGGGTTATTTTACATCTGATTGTAATGGGCAGGTAGGGGCCCCGCTTTGACCATCCTGGGGGCCCGACACTGACTTGTTACGACAATGGTTTCACTCTCTCTCTCTCTCTCTCTCTCTCTCTCTCTCTCTACCTATTCACTCATTCCAGTCAGTTGGTCTAGTGGCTGGCTTGACTGTGGTATATAAAGCACAGTTTGTTAATTTGGCACACCTGAGGCTGACACTAATCAGCCTCCCTATCGCGTCCGCTCTCCCACGAGTCATACTCCCTCCCTCTGGTTGCAACCGAGGCTAAATCATACCCTGCTACTCCATATGTATCCCTAATGTCTGACTGGGGCCAGGGCAACATCCTGCTCACAGCCAAGCCCACACCCCCGGAGGGAGAGAGGAAATTGGCCACGACCATCTGTGCGCCTGGCCTATGGACTACAATGAACTTAAATGGCTATAATGCCAGATACCAATCAGTGGGTGGTTCACGCATTGACATATTTCATGTGGTGCAGCCACTGGAATGGAGCATAGTCTGAACAGAGGGTGAATGAGCACCCCAGGAGGTAGACACGTAGTTTGCTGACCACCCATCTAATAGCTAGACCCTCTTTTTCAATGGAGCTGTCCTTCCTCTCCCTTTTTGCCAACTTATGGCTACTGCACAGCACTGGATGCTCCACTTCCTCCACCTCCTTGGCCGAAATGGTCCCCTAGCCATCTGTCCAATGCAATAGTTAATTTCATTTGTATAATCCAAAATCGTAAATTACAAATTTTCCTCAGCGGACTTTACAGAAATAGATCATCCTGTCCTGAGACACATCAGATAAGGAACAACTCCCCTGAAAATGCTTTAACAAGGAGGAACACGAGGAAGAAACCTCAGGGAGAAAAATAGAGGATGGACCTCTTTCCTAAGATAGACAGACATGCAACAGATGTTGTGTATACAGAATAAAACACAATTCATAGAATATAACACTGAAAGAAGATGACAAAATTATAGACTATATAAAGAATATAATGATGAGAATATCAAAAGCAGTGTCCAGATCTGATCAACTACACAATCATCGTCGTCATAGAAACCTGGCAGGAAGACAAGCAAGACATGCAAGACTTGCATCACAAAATTCTCATACATGGAAGTAGAGAAAGTTTTTTTCAAACTTTGAGGAAACCACCAATGGAGGGGAAAGAGCTCAACTAATGAGAGAGGTCTGTCTTACATGTCACGATTAGTCCCAGTGTTGCAGGGAAAACATGGATTTAAGTAGACCTTGGGGTATTAAGGCCAGGTGCCCTCCCTAGTGCCCCACAGTGCATTCAAACTCACTTTCTGTGACTTGTCAGTTCCTGAAAGACACCCTGCCACTGAGCTACTGTGGCCTCCTAAGAGAGTACTCAACAAATAAGAAGTAAAATAGCATGGAGCTCATTGGGTAGAGCTATTGCCTGGTGATCAGAGAGGTGGCATGTTTAATCCTGGTGCCTGATGAGTGAAAACTGCTCATGGTATCAAGGTCCAGCTTTTGTAGAGGTGGGGGTGACAGCTTCCAGTTTACATGTATTGTGGAGTAAACGAGAGCTGAAAGAGGAATGAATGATTACTGTGATGAGTGAGGAAATGGCGGGGAGACAGTCCTTCATAAGATTGGATTGGATCCAGAAGACAAGTGGAACTTCTCATTCCTACATATATTTGGACATAGGAGAGGACATTGAAAGGCGTTGAGTCGTAAAGGGGGGGGCAGTGGAGAGGGTAGTGAAGATGGTCAGGTTAATGAAGATTCTGTCTACGTTAGTTTAGAAAGCTGAAAGGAAAGAGTTACCCTTAAGCGTGAAGGAATTAGAGTAATTATCACCATTTGAGAAGTTTCTTTACTGTGGAAAAGAGAGCCTTGGGGTAGGTGAAGCCATGCGTTGTGAATAGTAGGTGTGATAAGAGCATCTTTGTTATGTTGAACATAGTCTGTGTAGGTTTGGAGATGCACTGTTGAACCAGTTTCTTCTGCAGTTGTTCGAACTGGTGCTTTCACAGCTTTATTTGATGGAGTTTGTATTTACTAGGGAACTGAGGGTATGAATGGCACTATTCTGGTTTAAATGGTGGCCAGCTGATTAAGGTGGGAAGAGAGTGAGTCATTATAGTAATTGACAATATTGGAAGGATTATCAGATAGTGGGGGAGGAGAGATTGTCACTTTACTGGCAAGAGAGGCAGAAAAAGCTGAGGGGAGAGATGAATTTGAGATTTCTAAAGGATATTAAATGTTAGACATTTGGGGTCCTGATAGTGATGCCAAGGCCCCTGTTGCTTGCCAGGTGGTCATAGATATTGAGGTTGAAGCTGGAAATTTGGTGTATTGTGAGACCAGTGGAGCGGACCAAATCCAGGATATGACCAATGCTGTGAGTCGGCAACCTGATATGTTGTGCAAAGTTGAAGAAATATTGCAGTTCCGGGAATTCTAAAGCAGAATTACAGTCGGTCTCATCAATGTAGATATTAAAATCACCCAGGACAAGAACAAAAGGTGAGATGGCACATCGCTAGATCTTTTTTATTTTGAGAAGTCAGAAAGAAAGGAGGAGTTTAGATGGGGAGGGTAATGGCAGTGACCAAAGGAGGGACCAGAAGATTTGAAGGTAAGCTCACTCAGATAATGACCAGCAAGAATGGATATGATGGTAGTTTCAATTTCCTTTTTGTAAATTGCTACACCACCTCCCCACTTGGTCCCTCAAGATGAGGTTTATTAATGTCTGTGAATCCTGTGGGCACGGTCTTGTTTAGTGAGAAATACTCCAGGGTCTTATGCCAGGTTTCAACAAAGTAGAGGAAATCGAGGTTACTGTCAGTTAAAAAGTCATTCAAACGAGGCTTTGTTATTGAGAGAATGTTTTAATCAAAACCAGTTTCAGATGACATTGCTTTATGATAGGTCTTGAGGACTGAAGAAGACAGTGGAGATTGGAATAAATCATATCTTTTGTTATTGTGATGGTGAAGGATGTCTGTTGCTAAAACGGTCAGGGATGTGAAGAGGTAGAACAGCAGTTTGATCATACAACAAGAGGGATCCAGTATGAGAAAAGGATGAAACAGTGGGTCAGAGGGGAAGAAAATGGTGCAGCAAGGCACATATATAATATAAATAGTTAATTAAGTATAGATAACAGAACCGGATACAAGTTAGTCACACACATGTGACTGCGCAGTATGTCAGCCAGGACAACTTTTAAAGCTGGAAGCTGCAGCTGGAGTAGGGACCAATTCTGTGTGGGAAGGAACACCATTGGCCATGGGAAAGTCAGCCAGTAGCAAGGTAAATAGACATGAGAAGTTTATGAGCAGGGAAAAGGCGGATCGGGGTCTTTCCATCTTGTGATGTCTGATGTCCACTTCTGACTAGGTGGCCTGTGAGCTGGGAGTGGAGCAGTACGAGGGCTGGCAAAGAGATGATGGATCCAAGAGGATTGTATTAGAGATGGCTGAGTTTATTGACATAGTTTTGGACTTTTTGTCTGTGATGTTAATAAAATCAGGAAAAAGAAAGTCCATTTTGGGGTTTATCTGAGAGTTATCTGATATCATCATTCGATTAATACTGTCATTTATTGCTTTTAGGCAGTTCTTGTACGGCAATGTGTGTTAAACCTGTTGACTGATGTCCTTAGAAAGAACATGGAAGTTAACCATTAGCTCTGTCAGCCGAGGGTTGAGTCCACACGGTTCTCACCAAGAGTGCAAAGAGTCAGTGCAATAGTCAATGATTGGATAAAAGTCCATAAAACAAGCTCACCATGAAATCAATTAGATTTGTTAAGAATTATGAAAAATTAAAAGTTAGCAGTCGTAAACAAATAAGCCACAACGTCCAACCCGAATCAGAGCAGTTTAGAGTTTTTGACATTGGGCAGCTCAGTTTACATAACTATAATTCACAGCATGGGTATAATAAAAAAATATATCAACCATATCTTCTGAAGGCGGAAGTTATTATACGGACATTTGTACATTTTTTTGAGCAGCTAGCCTCTTCTGTTGTAACAGTGGCATCACTGCCTGCTAGAGGTTAAATGCATGGGGTAGGTTTCTCCTTTCTCTTTTCCCATACCTCCGCAAGCAATTGCGTTCTGTAGTATCTTTGAAGTTAGTTGGATCATGCCCCTTGAGCTTGGCCTTTGTGCATTGAACCTTCTGATTTGCAAATCAATCTCTGTGTTTAATCCTCCTTTATCCTGTAGTGATCCAACAAATTAGTATCACATACTAGAGATAACTGTGATTTAGGTTTTCATGGTTGCACTCCTCCCTGCTGAAGCAGCACATGTCAACTCAACCTTGATCGATTAGCAGCAGTGGCAAAGCTTTATATTAGTGGTCCGATTACTGACAACTCAAGTATTAACAAAGCAGTACACCAACTTTTCTTTTTTTAATCACTAATGTTGGTTCTGGGATTTTCAACACAATTAATGTATTTCTGGCTGTTCAATATGACCTCAGCTATTTCATCAAAATAAATCAGAAATATAAGATCAAAAATCATTAAGTATCAATCTTCAATTATTTTCTATTTATTTATATTAGCATTGTTTTTTTCAGTTGTTATGCCATGGTATTGTTTATAAGGGTGGGGATGCCTTGCTTAAACGAGGGGTACATCTTTTCTTAGATATAAAGCAAAAATTAAGATAAAAAATCATACAAGAGGAAGAAAGACATCAAAGAATGATATATCATCAATCATCATACTGCAGTCTAAGACAGAATTTGATCATACCTTTTTCATTCTAACACTTTGTGTGAAAAGATGTCTCATTTAAATTCTTTTTTCTGAGGCCCTGGTTTTGAATATACTGAAATATGCCCCCCCCCAAGCAAACAATTATACAGTGCAACAGTGATTTATTTGGATTATTGCAAATAGATACTGTGGGTGATGGACTCAGAGAATCATTCATGATTTCATTATTTGTTTATTCATTTATTTGTTCGGCATCTTTACCTGTTTAATTTGATTCAGGGTCATGGGTGGTTTGACCCTAGCCCTGCATGCAGGTAGTGGGTAGGAGCCAGGAAGGTATCATGGACAGGTCAACAGTCCATTTCACAGCCTCAACACACTCTGACACACAATTTTACCACAATCACTCACACTTCTCATCATGCCCGTCACCATTTCAGAGGTTCCAATTGCCTACCATGCATGTCTTGGATGGTGGAACTACTAGCAGGAAACCCAGGTTAACATGAGTGCATATCAATTCCACACAGGAAAGCTTGGATTGAATCCAGACTACATTGCTAACCACCAAGCTACTATGTCCCCCCTCCCCAGACATGCAGCACAGTTATAGTTGGAAGACAGAAGAGCAATCTCTCCAGCCAACTATTCATTTAAGCCATATTTGCGGTGCAGTATCAAGCACAATTATTTACATCTTATCTCATTGCAGGATTTTGCAGCATTAGAGGCATCATATTATTTTGAAGCTTTGTTTTTTCACAATCAAGGTTGAATCAAACAGTTACTGGTCCAGATTTATTTTCATGCAACACTGCACACTTCATGTAGCATGTCCCCAGAGTCTTCTTGGCATTAAAGTATGGTAAGCTTTGTGTTTTAGAGCTTGCTAATTCACAGATCCACTCATCTGTGAAACACAGTGCCTTTAAATGCCAGTACATCCTCTGAGCTTTGATTTCGTCATTGAGAATGGGAGTCATTAGAATATCGCTGGTTGGTGGATTTTATAATGTTAATGAAGCCAACAATGCTCTGAGCATGCACAGTGTATCTGATATCACCGTGGTGATGATGCTCCTATGACATCATAATTAATGTTGCTCCAGAGCCTTCATTGCGACTGACCAGTCAAATTGGTTATTTGATGTCATGCCTTTGTGACTCAGGAAAAAAGATGGCTATGCCTAAGTTTCAATGAATTTACCAAGCATTGTTCTGCCATCGAGATTATCAAGTAACACTTATTGGAACTGTTCTCAGTTTTTTTGCACAATTTGACAACCAAAAATGCAGAGTGAGGATTCAAATGATACCACTTGAGGGGCTTTGGTAGCTCAGTGGTAGAGTCCACACCTCCAAGTCAGGCATCATGGGTTTGATCCCACCACAGAACATCAGAAAATGGCATCTTGCCTTAATCCCTCATGCTTGATGCCTGGGTGAGGCTATTATCATAAAGCAGTTTGAGTGGCCGTGAGACTAGAAAAGCATTACATTAGAATTAGTCCATTTACCATTGGTAGGATTTGGATAGGGCTTAGCATGGGCTAGCTATACATTAGGTTATATCAGTTAAGGTTAGTGTAAGGTGAGTATTAGGTTATGACTTGCATTTGGATGATATTGAGGTTATGTTGGATTAGTTTTGAGGTTTTCTGGTCTTTTTTTCCCTGTGTTGCAGAGGTACGACATCAAAACAATGTGATTTGTCTATTGGAATGATGGTCCTGGACCAGCATTAATAATACCATCATGAAACTAACACAGTGATATCAGATGACGTGAATATTTCACACACATAAACTAATCTGCTACTGCATTTTGACAATTCTATACAAAGTAATTCATTTCTTATTACAGTGGTCCCATTTAGATATTCTGGATACTTATATGTGAGTAAATCAACAACTACTTAGTTGATCGAGAACCAATGTATGTTGGGAGTATTATTTTATTTTTTGCCTTTTTAATGCAGGATTTATCACACATTTTGATGCTAATTAGAACCATGAGCTAATACAAAAACCACTACTTTATAAACAATTCCCAGTTCTAGTTCCAAAACCACAATCCATTGATAATAGCATTAAACCATATTATTTTACATTGTATTATTTGTTTACATTTTGAAGATATAACCCTTGGAATTTGCTAAACGCTTCCTTTCATCTATGGTCTCTGCCATAATTACAGAGAAAGCTGTGATTCTGTATTGCATTTTAAGGCCTACATATTAGCCAGGATTATATATGGTCTGGGTAAACCCTTTTCCTCACCAAGCTAATGACTGAGACATTCTGAGCCAAGTGGCATCATGAAAAATTAAATCCTTATTTCCATTTTTCCCCTAAAAAAACAGGCCTCTCTGCCAAATATGTTTAGATTATTAGCATTTTGTTTTGGCATTGCCCTCATTTGTTAACAAAGAAGCTTATTCTAGCTCACCCTTGTTGACCAAGTCACAGAATAAACAGTTTTGGAAGAAATTGCTACAAAACCACAAAGGGCACATCAATGCCAAAATGTCTCAGACACAGAATCTCATTTATGTTTTGTTCTACGAATTTCGCTCATGTAGAATTTTTCGACCTCTTCTGACACCTTTTTGTTTCTCATGAACTCAGTTTTTATTTGTGTGATCTGCAGGACGCAAACAGGATGAGGGAGAGTTGTAAAGAGGAAAGGAGGGGGACTGGTGGTGTTTGTGAATGACAGAGGATGTAACCTTGGGTACATCACTATTAAAGAGCAATTCTACAGCAAGGACATTGAACTGTTAGCTGTCAGTATGATACCTTAATACCTCCTTCGGAAATTCTCACGTTAACGCGATGGCACCCTTAATTCCTCCTTTAGCTAATGCGGTGATGGCTGGTGATATTCTCCTGTCACAAGCCGGCTACAGAAATAACATCTACAGGCCCTAGTTCTTATCTCTGGGGACTTTAATCTGCCTCTCCATCCTCTACTCTGCCCACATTCACCCAGTATGTCACATGCTCCACCAGAGGCAATAGAATACTGGACCTATTTTATGCCAACACTAAGGAGCCATGTACTTCATCACCTCCCCTGACGAGCCCATTGATGGACCCTTCTCAGTTTGCCTATTCACCTGGCATCAGAGGGAATGATGCTGTCATCTTCCTCCAACACCGAGCTCTCTCTTATCTGGAGACATCTGGGAGCACTGTGAGGATCATGTTATTTGATTGATCCAGTGGTTTTCAATATGATACAGCCTGTGCTCCTGGAGAACAAGCTGGAGCATACAGGTCGTTGCCATCACCTCACATCATGGATTGTAGAGTACCTCACCAACTGACCACAGTATGTAAGGTCAGTGACTGTGTCTAGTATGGTTGTCTGCAGTGTGGGGGTAACACAGGGCATGGTCCTGGCTACGTTCCTCTTCACCCTCTGCACTGCAGATTTCTCACATAATTTGCCTACCTGTCACCTACAGAAGTTCTCTGATGACTTTACAATCAGCAGCCTCATCATAAACGGGGATGATGAGTACAGAGAACTAATTCAGGACTTTGTGTACTGGTGCCAGCAGAACCAGTCCTACAAGGGGAAATTTGCAATTCTCTGCATTTAACCCATCCTATTATTCTATAGGAGCAGTGAGCAGCCACCATGTGGCGCCTGCCTAGCAGTTAGGGCTCCAGTGTCTTGCTCAAGGCCACTTCAATGTGCTTTTTGGATGACCGGGGATCAAACCTGCAACCTTCTGATCACCAGAAAACCACTCTACCCACTGAGCTAAGTTGCCCCACATCCAGCTGTCAGACTATATAACCAGCACTGCTCTCCCAGTACACCACATACATACCAAAACTAACTGGACTTCATACCATTCAGCATTTTACTATTTAAATTCACGTTGCGATGAAATTGGCAAAATAAATGCAATATAAATGCAATGCCAAATTCACTTAACAATTTTAACTGCGAAGTTAGATTTTTTTGTGCCTCGGTCCTGGTTTCTACTTTGCTGCTATAACACTGCAAATTTTCTCTTGCTGGACTAAGAAAGGAAAACCTTATCTTACATCATCTTATTTTGTTTTATTTTACTCTGGGTTTTCTGGGAACATAGAAAGCAGCCTGGCTTCCTTGATATGTGTCTGAAGATACTTATTCAAGGTATATTCTTTTGCAACACTGAAATAATCAGGCAACATACTGAGTGTTATTTTAAAGAGGACGCCTGGAAGACGCCAGAGAGGGTATTATCACAGGAGCATCCTCAATTAAAAAGTTACATGTTCTAATCCAGTCTGACGAACTCCTGATGTAGCTGTGCTGACATGCACACTCAGGCGGTAAATCGCTAACAGATAGACTGCTGTTGCATGTTGACACTGAGGACCTGGCTCCAGACCCCCTCCCCCGTGTTATAAAGCAACGCCACTATCCAGTCAGACAGCTTGAGATGTTTCAATACGGGAAATGTCTTTTTATTTGGTTATCGGAAATTAGAATGTCTCCTTTGTTTGGTCGCTATTTGACTTAGTGGCTAAGCATATTATACCATTACTGTGGTAATTATGCCCAATAAACACATCATTCTGATTTAAGATTAACTGTTGACACCATGATTTATATGTGGCAGAGCACATTCCCAGTGTAGATTATTTTGCATGCATTGTTGTCTACTGGTTCTATTGCCCTGTATAAAAGAAAGTAACGTGAAAGGCAGGGATGCATAAACATCAGCCAGAATTCACGGCAGTAAATAAATCTGTCATGCGGCTTCTTTATGCAGCTTTTGAAAGCTGTTAAGATATGGCTCTGGCAAACCATTTTCTCCCCATATCAGTTACATGCACCGAATGTACAGCTGGAGTGAAGATCCTGATAAATTGAGTAGAGAACAGTGACAGAGAGATAAACTAAATAGTAAAACAGCTGTGATACATCGATAGAGTCCCCTGACGCCAGTAGACCTTTGCAGACATCTTCAGTGTGGCAGTTTTTGAATAAAAGAAGACAGGAGTGGTTCTACTGATGTGCCTAATATAACTGGAACAACAGCCTCGCTGTGTCCTCTCAGCAGCATTAAATGTTTGATCGACAAAGGTCTTCACCGAGACATTATATTGCCATGTGACATATGCTTTTCATCGTAGCATTGTGTGGGGCACTGTGATAAGTCGATGGTTAAACAAGTATCTCTCTGCACAGGAAAATGGAGTGGGAGTATAAGCACTTTCACACACCAATATCCTGAGGCTGTTTGTTGCCTTGTTTAAGATCTGGGCATCAAATCTCAGCACTTTTGTGATTTGAAGTAAAAAGAAAATGAAGCAATTCTCTCACAGTAACTGACAGCACTATTAGTGGAGGATGTATTATCCTCCCTTTCCGATCCTATCAACAAAACACCATTTCTTCTCATGCCGACGAAGGTCAGAAATCCGTGATGCACACAAAAAACAACAACACTGCAAACATCTCTCTTCCAGTACCTGCTTCTTAATTCGTCAGCAATGTTGCCTGTCAGCAGAAGATATTCCTTCTTCACCCATTCAGCTGTCAGTAATATCTATCGCGCAGCATGAAAGTTGCAAATCTCATCCATTGTATTTTTTTTTTACCTCGTACTTGGGTTATTAATGGGCTTTTTTTCCTACAGTGACAACCTCCTGGACAGGCAGAGATTTCCCTCCTGACAAATACCTTTGATAGCTTTCCATTGCCTCATTACCCTAGCAGAGAACCAGAGGGGACCTCAGAAAGCTTTTAGCCTTCTCACCTCCATAGTGTTCAAGATCAAGCATCTCCACCGTGAGCAATTACAGCATCAAACTCCTATTTCCCCCTACTGTAGTAATACTTGCCCTCACAATATTATGAAAATAAAAATCATAGTATTTAATAACACAAAAAAAGCCTCATTTCCGGACTACAGGATTTGTGTGATCCACCGCCCAACCCCCTGCATTGACTGTTTTCCCCTGTTGCCCCATGTGGATTTATAGCAGCAACAAACTGTGTTTTTACTGTACATTGAATTCCAAAGTCCTCTGAGAGAAGGCAATTTTCCCCACACACTTTCATTTGACAGCTTTTGCTGGCAGCATAGTAGAATTGATGTGTGCAGCACAAGGATAAAGACTGATGAGAGGAGATCTGTGGAAGAGGCATTGGGAGAAAGCGAGAGGAGAGATTCTTCTTTCGGATGCCTCTCTCCATTTGTACCCTGTTCCCTCTCCGTCATGTTACTGTTGTCACTCGCTTCATTAGCCATTGTTGCTTGATCACAGGGCCTTGAAATCCCAGTGTCGTAGCCGGATGGCCAAACCTTCACTTTACAGCACTGTTCGACTTTTTTTCAATCCCCAGATGACGGCAAGGCCCTGTGGTATTAAACTTACTCGGTCTCCATTTTGCTGTTAGCGGCTCAAGGCCATGTTTTTTTTTCCGTCACTGTCAGAAGAAAAACTAAACATCCATACCTTAATGTGATCATAGTCTTCGTTTTTTCTCTGTTTTCATTCATTATTGTTCTAAGCTCTTTCACTTGAACAGAAATTTGCTTCAAATGATCCTTTTCAGATGTCCCGTGTTTGGAAAGGCATGTACCTCCACGGCCTGAAAGGTTCAGTAGTATCAAGAGTGTGTGTAATGATCTGCCGTACATGGGAGAGAAACAGGAGCTTGCAATGGGCTACTGTATGTACTGTGGTTGTGAGACTGAGTCAAAGCAGGGGTGCTCATCATTAGCCAATTTATGGTGAATAGTGGTAAGAATATGGCTAGCAGGGAAAGGGGCAGAAATCAAATGGGGATCTAGTCCACCCAGTCGGGTCTTATTAGCCATTTTGTCCATATACCTGTGGCTGTCAGGTACACAGGATCTGGTTTCCTTTTCCGTCTCAGTGCTAAGAATGATGTAAGACCAAGACATACCCGTCTCACACCCAGCAGCACCATTTTCCACATGCTCATACTCCACCGGCTTTTCAATCTCTTCTACCAGACTGTCTCTCAAGTGAGTCACACTAAGACATGTCAAGGAAATGTAATTATTAAAGAGAGTATTTTTGGTCTTATCAGCTTTTATTTTCACCCAAAAAAGTGCAATGACGTCCCTACTGCTGACGAGCATGGCAAGACCTTCAATCTCCTCACTGCTTGACAGTTATATTTAAAGTAAAAGAGTCAACCTAGAGCTGAGCCTTTTAACGTGATTATGTTGTTGTTTTCTTTTGAAAATGGCTAGCATTTGCTGTACTGTGAAGGCCTAAATCAATAGAATGCATTTTTATATGGTGCTTTTCTAGTCCACTGTTAATAATAATGTTAGATCAGTAGTGCTTCTGGCAGGGGCCGTGGTAGCTCAGTGGTAGAGCGCATGCTTCGGGAACTAACGAGTCACATGCTGTTGGTCCACACCTACTATGGGGCATCAAGGAAGGGCATTCAGCCTTACCCCCCCCGCAATGTGGAGACTAATCACGACACGTAGAAATGGTTCTCAGTCATGCTTATGATACTACACACACACAGGCACACACATTCAAGTCATAAACGTATGTACAGGGTACATCCTGTATAGGTCGCCAGTCTATCACAGGGCAGAGCAGTGAGGGGAGCAGTGTCTTGCTCAAGGACACCTCGACATACTGTATGCAGGACCGGGGATCAAACCTGCAACCTTCTGATCACCAAGCAACCACTCTACCCACTGAGCCATGCTGTCCTTCAAAATAAATAAGTAAATAAAAAAATGTGCTGTTTATCTTCAGATTCTCACCCATAATTATTTGATCACTGCAGTGAGCGGGTCTGGTCTCAGGTTCCCTGTCCATCAGCCCCT
>OMLC01102871.1:0-19053 GCA_900302585.1 Regalecus glesne | reverse complement strand
TGGCGTTTTCTTGATTTATTGATTGGTTTAGTTTGTTTCAAGCGTGTTTTAATAACAAAGAAAGATTTATATGGGGATACAGTACTATTGGGAGAGACGGTGAATATCTAGCAAACTGTCCAACAACACAAATAATAATAATAATAATAATAATAATAATGATTCGCTTATCAGTCCCGCAAGGGGAAATTTGGATTTCTCTGTATTTTTGACCCAACCTATTATATAGGAGCAGTGAGCTGCCAACATATGGCCCTCGGGGAGCAGTTAGGGGTTCAGTGTCTTGCTCAAGGACACCTCGACACGCTATATGCAGGACCGGGGATCGATCCTGCAAACTTCCGATTGCCAGACGATCGCTCTACCCACTGAACTATGCCGCCCCAAAATGATTTACTTTCGTGTGTGAAGAACTCGTAAACTTGATTTTTACGTTTATTAAGAGTATTACCAAGGAGGAAAGGGATTAACGATACCAAACACCCCCCTGCTGATTTTCCAACATGTAGTATTCTCTGGATTATTTATTGAGAATTGCTTTGTTGAATTGTCTCTGTAATGAAGGCGTTTGAATCTAAAATGGGGCGAGTTCGTGTTGGAACAGGGTTTGGGGCAAAGGGAAGAAGTTAATTGGTCCTACATCTTAACGTTAACCACTTGAACACCGAGCATGTCGTTTGCACGACCACCACAATCCAAGGCAGCAAATTATTCAATGAACCAGTTAGCCAAGACTGGTGGTAACTGGAGGACTTCAGAGAGTGAAAAACCAAAGTGCCTGTACTTAAGGAGTCTGAACTCCTACAATCAGTCAAGGACGTAGGATGCTGGTAGTAGTTGCACGTATAACTGAGCTTTCTCATTGGTGCAGGGTATGTGGTGTCGTGAAAATGAGGGAGATGACTGAACAGGTGGGTAGTCGGTTATGAGGAGTCCAGTAACATGTTAAAACACAGTAACATGTTAAAACACATGTTACTGGACTCCTCTGAACTGACCACCCACCTGTTCAGTAACTTCCTGGTGACTATGGTGTAACTCAGGAATGGTGGGGAGTCCGGAGCAAATTAATTTTGGAGCAGGTGCACGATTCCTTCAGACAGTTTTGCATTTGTCATGGGCTGTAGGATTGTCGTTGCATACAGCTATAGCAGGAAGTGTGCTCACTTCCTGCTATAGCTCTGTACTGTGTAACATGAAATCAAGTCCCGCTTGTTGTATCCTATGTAGGGTGGAGTACAGTGATGGGACAACACGCCCCTGAGGGGCTCCCTGCTAATGGCCAATGAGTGGTGCCCATGCAGATGGTTAATAAACTACACCTGTGATAATGATCAATTAGTTTGAAAATTAAAAAAGGATTCCCTGAACAAGCTGGGTTCACTGGGTTCAGTGTCTTACTCAAGAACACCTCAATAAGCTTTCTGCAGGACTAGGGATCGAACCTGTACATTTCCAATTGGCAGACGACCAAACTATGCCAGCTCTCCTGTTCAGTATGACAGCCTGTGTTTTGAGGAGTAAGACATCCAAAACCCAGAGACATGGAGGCCGATGGACGCTTGGCTGCAAGTGTGCCAAGTAACCTTGTGAGTATTGTTGTATTAAAAGCTGAGCTATTGTCAATGAGCTGTACCCGAGAATAGGTGGCAGGGAAGTGGAGTCAGATACAGCGTCACCTATTGGTCTTGTATGCAAACTGACTGGGATGCAGCACAGCACTTGACAGTGGTTTACTTCCTTGCTTTTCCTTCCATTTTAGGAAGACTGCTGTTCATGAAATAGGGTCATTACAGGCTGTGTGTGTGTGTGGTAATTTGCCCCAGTCCTTGCCATACCCTTCTGCTATCCTTGTCCTGGAGCTTGTTCTCTAGCCTGTGGTGGTAATTGGCCTTGGCCTTCCTCCCTAAACACTCATTAACTTGGTGTATTAAGAGCACCTCTAAGGATGTCCATATTTCCTCTCTAATATGTCTTACTTCAGGGCAACATGGCTCTTTGGGTAGAGTGGTCATCTGGCAATCTGAGGGTTGCAGGTTCTATCCTGGCACCTGCAGAGAAGTGTGTTGAAGTGTTTTAGAGTAAGACTCTGTTCCCCTAATTTCTCTGCTCTGTGATAGACCAGCAACCTGTCCAAGGTGTTGACCTGTCTTTCGCCCTGTGAGTGCTGAGATGGAATCCAGTTGCCTTGTGACCTGACTTCAGATAAGCAGTTGACAATAGATGGATGGATCTCTTACTTCTGAATATTTGAATAACATCCAAATTCAGTTTGCCAATTGTCAGTCACCCCAAGAGCAGAAGTCATAGATACATCAGATCTGTAAAAGAACATAGGTGAGCACATCCAGAACCTTAATGCTGAAATGAGTTGTTGCTAGCATAGCACCATGAAGACCTGGTCGTGGATGTCATTGTCCTTACCTGGCCACGATGTGTAAATCTAGTCAGTCATCCAGCTGCTCTGTGGCCGGGCCCTTGAGCTGAGTCTGGGAGTGTGGGGGAAACATGCCCAGCAACGATGGTTGAGACACCAGTCTCCACAGACCAATCTGCCATCCAGCAGTTTGGTCTGAAGATGAAATGGTTGAGCTGTATCTCTGCAGATACCCATGGGTTCGACCTTTACAATAACCTCTGCAGGTACGCGTGACTCTTAACAGGTGAGTAAAAGATGTGTGCAGCTCTCTGGGGGTAAAGTGTGTGGCGGCGTCATTATCTGTAGAGAACACCTTTCCTGGAGGAGGCATGGGGAGGCTTCAAAAGGAACACCTCATTGTCGAAATACCTAAAAACATGAGGAAGCGTGCGAGGAGGATCTTGGTCAGGGCAGCCGTGGCAAGCTGCTTAGGTAACTGCATTAGATAGCCACACATCAAAACCCTTAAATATTCAAGAAGCCATGAATGTTGTGGAATATACAAATGGATTATTCCTCTGTGGGTAAACAGCCAGCGCGGCCTGGCCTCTCATCTTGCCACAGTGTTTGACATTTTGCTGTGTTGTGAGATGAGGTGGGATACGTAAGGAACTGTGATAAGATGGAGAGCAGGAGAATGAGTTTCTGCAATCAGAGGAGATGTCCTCACCGATCAGACAAAAATCAAATGATCAGAGCTATGTTCATTTTTCACCAGATGGCACCTGTCGGAGCATGATGGCGGTCTCAAGGTCACGACCCCTTATTTAAGTCATCTGGATTCTCTCCTCTTCTCTTGAGACATCTGGCCCGGCAGATGTGCAGGACTTTAGATGATGAATCAAAACCCTGCATTTAGAGTAACAAGTGATCACATCATGGGGACTTGAATGAACAAGTGGAGCTCGTGAATTGTCCCCGGGCAGGGTGAAACGCTCTGCCAGTGTATGCTGTGGTTTGAATTGAATGAGCTCATAACGGCCCCACTGACTGCCTTGTTCAGGCGCTTCACGATTATGCAGATTTGTCTGTGCATGCCTCAAGTCGTTGCCTGAATTTGTTGGAGAGTAGTTATAGCTGGGGGAGGAAGCCGTGGCATCAATCATATAAATTATTTTAATGGTATGTTTGTATTAATTAATATCATTATTATAACTTATAATGGATCTAACGGTAATGGATCTCTATTAAAAAGTCTTTGTTGGCTCTCGGGCTGCTCTGTGTCAAGTTGACTCCATGTCCCTCAGACATTCATGGCCTTCCCTTTGATTCTGGCACCCTTTGCAGAGAAATGTGGAGTTTGGGGGATTTAAGTCATTGATTAGTCCCATCTGGATATCCATTGGGCAGGACTGACCTGGTTTTACCTGTGAAATATTCATGGCTTCTCTCTTTGCTTGCAGCTTTAGGGAGGTCCCATCAGGAAAGGCGCATATGAATACGATATCTTTTTTTGGGGCCTAGCTTCCAAAATTCATCTTGTGTGAATATGTAAACGGCTGCAGAGGGGACCAGCGTTATTGCTTTTTGACTAATGACTCGTAATGCGTGGTCAGGATTTTGTATTTTGGCCATCGGCTTGGCTGCAGATCCCCAGAGTTCGTGTGTGGCATAGTCATAATGCTTTGCCGTGTCCTGTTCTGCAGGCTGCATGCTTTTTAAAACTTGTCTATGGATAATGGCGGTCCCAGCGTGCAAATCCTAAAAGATTGTTTTGTAAGCCTTAAAAGATCACATGTGAGAGGAAAGAAGAGATGAAAACATTTCAGACAAAGATCAACATGAGCCCCAGAACTAGTCCAAAGGGCGCGGGACCAGAGGCCGTGTTATGCTCTTATCTCTGTGGCCTGAGCTCTCAGGCAAAGCAGCCCTCTTGGCATTTAAAATACATGTCGGTGATAACATCATTATTCTCTTTTCCCGCTCTCTCTCCAGCCTCCGGAGAGGATCTCGGAGCATCTCTAAATGTCACATTAAGCGTTTCTCTTGTCCAGCACGGACACAAAACTGCGGCGGTGCCTGCGTTTAAAGAAAGCCCCTGCTTGAGAGCTGCCAGAGCAGGCAAAGAGAGGGATAGCCATCTTCTCTTCTTCTACCTGTTCGTCCCCAATTCGTCACAAGTGTCAAGAGTAAGTTTCAGCCCCTGCCCTAAGTCATGGTGGAGACTTATCCCCTCTGCTCAGCTTTGACTTTGTCTGGTGTCTAAGCTGCAGACAGCACTGCAGTTTAAAGCTAGCTCGGTAAACGTGAGGCATTCATTGTAAAGGGCTTTGAGTGGTCGTTGGACTAGAATAGTGCCACATAAGAACAAGTCCATTTACTAAAGCTATACAGGTACTGGTGTAATATAGCGTACATGCCATTAAAGTAGCGCCAGGTAACTTATTTTGCTCTAACAAATCAAGTTCATTTTGCAGGTATAGTGATGGCTGTGTGAGAAAAACTGTTCAGATCACAGACGTCGATCCCACCATGTGATGTCAGAAAGGGCATCCATCCTGAATCTCCTAAACTCCATCTAGGTCTATGTCCACTCCCACAAAGTGGTAGCACATTAAAAAATTACATTGTATGTATTCATTATAATAAAATTAAATTGACACTTTTTACACAAATTGACACCAGTTGGCGTGCTGTGGGACCTTTCGGCAAGGGTTTTGAAAACCACCAGTGATGAGCATACCGTAGTCTGTTCTAATGGATTGAGGCAACGAGGTATTAGGCCCATGCTTGGTTTGATGAAACCCTCACAGTGAACATTTCCAGTGCAGATGATAGTTTTTATAGGCCCTCAAACCTGCATTGTGGAGGTTTTGTCTCCCTCTGCTGGCTATGAGAATAACTACTTCCATGTTGGCACCCACCAATGAGGAAAACCAGCACCTAATGCTTATCCGTGTTTGCATTTGCTGTTGATTACCTTGCTGTTGTTGTTTTAATTGAATCCTTCCTCGTTGAACAGAGTTTCTTTTTATTCTGGAGCATCAGAAACTTTCATTGGACGCTTTCACAGCTATAATTTCATTGCCGTAGCTTCCAAGCCTAGAAAGCTCTCTGGCAGACATCCCTGAAGGCAAGCCAATTAGATGCATGCAAATGCTTTCGTCACACAGAAGTTTGGACTTCTTTCTTTGCTTCACTCGATGATCTTTTACGAGGAAGTTCAGCTCTGGCAAAGAAACTATTTCTAGTTGATGTCAGATGTGTCACTTCGGGTTCATCAGCATAGGGTGCAGTGCAGGAGTGTTGCCCCAGATGCCACATGTAGAACTTGGTATACTGCAAAAGTCAGAGAAGGGAACCTCATGTTGATGGGCTTAATCATCATTGTATGATCTCATTTGGCAAGGACTTGAGTGTCTTGTGCATTCATTTATATGTTAAAGTCCCGAACTCTGCCTTTAAAATAAAGTCCCAAACACATATATCCACTGCAAAGGCTGAACTTCATATTTGCCTGATCTCAGTGGGAGTTAAAGCCATATAGAACTTGTCATTTGCACGATGCATACATGGATATGTATATATGTTTAGTCTAAACCACGTTTAGGGTGGATGAGAAAAAGAGAATGGGCAGAATCTCTCTCTTTCTCTCTCCTTGTTTCTTTCATCTCTCCCTCCCACAAGACTGATTCACTGTTTCTGACCCCGTGGATTCCTTGTTGAAAATAGACAACAGAGCGTCTGGGATGAAAGCCATCGGTCAGCTGTTTATTGCTGTTGTTCGGGCGGTGGTGAGTGTACTCTCCGACTGCTTCTCTCTCTCTTCCTGGCACATATGTGAGTGGGCCGGCATCTCGATGTACATGCATCTGCAAATACCATCGCCCATATAGCCTAAAGATATTTTTTTACAGATATGCTCAAAAAGTTTAAGAAATTTGTTGTTTTTTTCCCCTACCCTCTCCCTGTGATGTAAGTTCCTGTGGCCTCCATTCACTGCCCTCCATCCAAAGTTAAGGGGTCACTTTTACATGTCATCATTCGTCCCCACGTTGTGGGGGTGGATGATGGAGTTTAGGGGATTAAGGCTGAATACCCGTCGAACGCGGTGGGTTCGACACACAGCCTCTGGCTTGTCAGTTCTCAAAGCACACAATGCACACTTGAAACAAGCGTGCTGCTGATCCCCTTGCCCCATCTCTTCATCGCCGTATCCTTCAGCCTGTCTTGCAACACACTCGGAGATACTCATCTGAGAGCTGACATAGTGATAACAGGCCCAGCTGTAGTACTCTGGGCACTTGTGCAGTGTCCTCGTAGTGCGTCCCTCCCTGCAGGTGAAGATAAGACCTTTCTTTATCAATAAAGATGTTTTAGGCTTCCTGTGTCCCGTGTTTACGGCCGGCAGTAGTCATTATTTATAACCTCTCTAAGATACATAGTGGCATGATTGGGTCTTGGAGGGGAAGTATGGAGAGAGACTTGGACCTATAGTGGGAAAATATATACCTTCTCAGCCCGGCTGAGAACTTCACACAGGAAATGAACTCATAAATCAAGCTGCAAATTGAGCGTGGGGCTGTTCTTACTCATCTCAAGAGGTCTGTCCAGCATCGCTTTTCTTCCTCCACACATCCTGGCTCTTCCCCTGCATGACTAATAATGCAGCACGCTGCCCAAGTGCTCCTCACACTCCTGCGTCTGTGGAAAGGCAGGGATTTATTTAATTCTTGAGCTACTTTTATAACTGCCTTCAGGGCCGCAGTGTGTGGAGGTCCACATGTAAAACTCCCCCGTCACATACGTATCCAGAGGGCCTGATGTCAAATCAGATTTTTTTTTGGGAGGGGGGGGTCTTCACCATGGTTCTTTGACAGCAATTCATCTTGTCCTGCATCTGAACTATGGCAGCTCATTGGGATGCCACAAGTGAGCTCTGTCTGTCTTACCAGCCGGTGGGAAGTGCCGTCCCCCTGTCGGCCCTCAGGCTATCTTGACTGTCACAGATCCTGTCCAATGGAATTAAATTCCTTATTTATCAGGCCTTGCCTGGGCTGTCTGGGGACTGGTAAACTGTTCCCAGATGCTCTGTGCAAGCTGTAACGGTCCCCCAGTAAGTTTTGTTTCTAAGGCCTCAGAACTTAAAGGTGGTCTTATGAATAGAAGCTTTGGGCTTTTGTGTCTGTGTGAGCTGGGCATTGGTCTCTCTGATGCCAGCCACAGCAGCAGTGGGCAGGGCTGATGGGGTCTAGCTTGCCTCAAGCTGGACATACCTTACTGTAAGCTATAGCAAGGAACGAGTTGTAGTACAGGTTCATACCATCTCAAAAGGCCACCCACCGGCAGCATAATGTAGGTCAATCAACCGGTGTTACGCAAGCTAGTCCCAGGTGGTATGCGAGAAGGATTCCTTATTAGCTAATTTGCCAATTGAGAAGCATAACGTATTCAATTAACTGCAATTGCAACACTGTCATCCACATTGACATTTTCTGAGTCACTGTGCTCACTGGGATTCAAACTCAAGTTTCCTGCTCCAGTGTCATTGGTTAGTCTTGGATTAAAGTAGGACAGAGCTAGCTTGTCAGTGCATGCTCAAATAGTAAACTGCAATTCTTAAAGATGCTGTCATAAAATAATACGACAGCCTCTTTCATTACAGTCGCTCATTTAAACATATTTAAATCTTCACATCATGCTAAAGGAGTAAAAATTAGCTTAAGTGCTCTGCTTGAATGGTTCCCCTCAGTGTTTCCTCTGGTGCCAACTGCCGTGATGAGGTGAGGAAATGTTTGAATGTCCACTGATGTCATGTTTCTCTTCACAGAGGAAAAATCAACCCCTACCATGACGTCTCCGTGACAGCAAGTCAACACAAGGATGCAGCCACACTGAACAGGCACTGTGCAAGTAAGTGAGCCAGGTTGATTGCACTTAAATCTTCTTAAACACGTTGGCTTAAAGTCCCACGCAGAACATAGCCCACTAGATGTAGCACCCTAGTCCTTGCTGGTAATGGTAAATGGACTTGTGCTCACATAGCACTTTTCTAGTCTAATGATAGTCTTTTATTCTTGACAGGTGATTCTAATGCATTCAGAGGCTTTCCTTGTGAAACATAGCACATGTCTATTCCAAGACATACTTCAGAGGCAGACTTGTGTATTATATTATCTAATATATAAGATATTCCTTTTAAATTAGGGTGTTACACCAGCAAAGTGGAAAGCACAGTAGGAGAGGTATCACATCTAGAACGTAATATGTAAGATAGACAATTTAACAAGGGGAGAAATATGAATATTTTTAAAATATATTTTATGGCGAAAGGTGATGGTCAGTGAGCAGCAGTATAGTTTCATGCCACCAAAGAGCACCACAGATGCAATGTTTGCTTTGAGGGCGTTGATGGAGAAACATTGGGAAGGATAGTTGGTGTTGAAATGTATCTTTGTGGATTTAAATAGGGACAGTGCTTATTAATGAACATATAGTCAAATTTTAATATGCCAGATTTAGCCACCAGGCTGATTTTTCATCTGTTTACCCATGGGAAAATAAAACCAGCACATACTACCCTAAAACTCAATCTGTAGAAAAACAAGCCCTGAGCACATAACTGCAAGCTGATGCTACAAGAAGTCATCTTCGCTACTCCAGTTCACAGTACATGCAAATGGAACTGAGCAGCCCACTTGAAACTCACACTGCACAAACCAGCAACAGAAGATGTAGAGGACAGGAGAGATGGATGATCTGTTTGAGTACTATTCTTTAGCAGTGGCGTGGAGTGAGATGGTGCTGGTTCTGATCCCAGCCCTTCTGTGAAAGCACACAAAGATTAGCACCGACCATCTTGGCTCAAACTGAATTGTTTAGCTTCAACCTGCCACCCCTGACTTCCTCATACCACACCTCCTTTCTTAGCACCTGTCATATGCTTTCTCTACATCCACAGACACCATGTGACTCCTTCTGACCATCTCTATGTTTCTCCATCAACTCTCTCAAAGCAAACATGTCCTCTGTGGTGGCATGAAGCCATACTGCTGCTCACTAATCAGCAGCTCTCCTCTTAGCCTAGCTTCCACTGCTCTCTCCCACATCTTCATACTCCGTCAGCACAAACAACTGTAAGCAGTACTGTCAACACAGTGTCTCTGACATACTTACACTAACCTGGGTGTTCAGGAGCCATCTGTGCTGCTGGTTTCTGCTCCACCAGGTAGTCAGTGATGTCCACTTGGTGTGTGAGGGGCAGCAGCCATCTCATCACTACAGGTGAGTGTAGTTAGCAACCTGGTGCAACAGAGAACTACAGCATAGGTGGACCTGGATTCTTCAATTACTACAAGACCACCCAACCTCCTGATCTGTGCCACCACTTAAACGGATATCAGGGTCTCCAGGGATGAATTGTTTTGGCTAAAGCAGGGCTCTAGCCTACAACCAACTTACTAATGTTATCTGTAGCTGTGTTTATCCTGCTATGCCTACATCACAAAATACCAAAGACCTGCTTGCCATGTTTTAGCCTTCAGCAAATATCTGTCTAGAGTGTAATTACTCTTTTAAAAAACAGAAATAGCAGCAAATAAAACAGAAATTTTAAAAGAATGCAAATAGTAAAACACGAATATTGAAAAAAATAAGTCTACCCTGTCTTCTAGCATCATGACAAGGTTCCCACATGAGCTCTCATTCCAATGAGCACAGTAGGGCATCATGTGAGCATCACATCCTGTAGACTCCTGTAAGATGCTAACAGTGATGACATGCTCTGGAGATATAACAGAGGGTCTTTATAATGAGGGCTGTATGTAGCGGTGCTCCCTCCATGAAATTTAGAGGGAGGCAGGACACACAAATAGCACCTCTGGGTAAGAGGCCGAGAGTCTATCATCTGGAACAGCTGGGCTCATGTAATTAATTCTCTCTCTCTCTCTCGCTCTGTGTGTTCCTCTATCTCTCACTAACGTGCTCAAAGTACCTCTCTCTCTCTCCACAGGGCTAGAGCCTGTGTGCCATGTAGCTGAATCCAGGCTCACCACTCTACATAATCTACCACCTGTCACAAACATAAAGAATATACATGCTTCGTATTACAAGCCAGAGGCAGTTGGATCAATGTCATCACACGGGAACTGAAGCCCTAACCATAGTAGTGCTGATGCCTTGCTTTACTCATTGAGATACACAGGGAGTAGAACCCCTAACCCTTATCAACAGGATATGCAAAAACACATCCCTTCTCTTTATAATCTCATAATAAGATAATCACACCACCCACCACAGCCTTGGGCCCTGCTTAATTCCCTGAGACGCTTGAGTTCCAGTGATCACTTTGTCTAGCTCATCTATTTGACCCAATCACAGGATACGGTTCCCCTGCCTTGGAGGTGTCATAGCCAATAGGCTGAAGGTGGAGACAGATATTAATCCCTGTACACTGAGAGGCGGTACCACACAAATCAATCTGCAATAGTGACTCATCTTCTCCTGGAAGCCTTGACAACATACCAGGCTGCATGTAAAGACTGAGGCTTTGCTGCATAATGCGTGAAAAAAATATTGGGAGGCGGGCAAAGCTGGACCAGATTCTCAATGTTTTTAACCCGCTATGAGGCAACGGGCAATCTAAGATTCTCAGGGAGGGTACTTCCTCAAATCGAACCCTCACCGTTTACCATCATCACTCATAAATGCATATACTCGACGGATCAACCCACACAAACTATACTACATTATACACATAATGAGCTATTCAGGGCACAATTACTTGAGAGTGCAGAGCGAGAGTGATAGCGTGAGAATAAGCAGCGAACGAAAGCATACCCTTGGCTATTAGGTTGTTCGCCATAAAGCCATTGACTGAACTAAGTGGCTCTTTACAGATGGTGACAGCTCAAGGCAATTGTCTGTGACTGGAAGCTACAGGGAGAGCCAGGTCCTCTGTGTGAAATGAGGCATAATATCACTGTGGCATCGAGTCAATTTCAGGGAAAGACGTGGCATGTTTGAAGAATACTGGTTGCTCAGTTGAAACTGCTGAGTGTCTGTGAGAATAGGATGATCATATAGGAGGGATTCTATGGGTTTAAAGTGAGCACAGTGACTGCAGCCACAGCACCAGGGGACCAGTTAGGGGTTCAGCTTCTTTCTCAAGGAAACCTCAACATGCTTTCTGTAGGGGCCAGGGATCAAACCATCAATCCCTGATTACTAAACCACCACCCAACCTCCTGGGCTATGGACAAAATAGTCAGTAAGGCTGCCATGTTGTCATATCCTGCGCATTGACCTTCTCTGTTGATAGTCGCAAAATACCGATCCCTGGATTGATCAATTTGATGTTTGCGCAGAAGGCAACAGAAGACTGTGGCTCTGAAGATGGTGGTCCCACCATACAGATGTTAAACTGTACCAATGTGAGGTCTTTGCTTATACAAGAGTGTACACATGCTCTGGAACCATTCTGTGACATGAACTCAGAGTTTGAAGAAGAACTCTGACTCACTTGCCCTCACTGAATTGAGTGGACACTGAAGAGGCCTTATTGATCCGTAGTGAAGAATAAGTCTCGGCCACTTAAAGTGGATGTAATCCATCACCAGGAGAGCCGTAACCCATCCTCTTTTCTTTCTTTTTTTTTACAAAAAAGACTGATTGACTCTGGTGATTGCCAAAGAGGCTAGACAGCAGATTTATCTGTTTGCTTGGCCAAAGAGCAAAACAGTCACTGATAAGATAACCCAATGCAATGCTTTGAACAGCTGCAAGGCAGTGGAACTGCCCTGAAACAAACCTTGACATTTAACCTCTACCATCAGCATCATGTGATCAGCATCAGCATCCAGGGAACCGCCATCCTAGAGGGCAGGTGTAGCGTTCCAGTGACCTTCATCAGTCATTGAGCACATAACGACCCTTTCCATTTAGCATTTCAATAACTTCGATTTGACTGAATATTAATATAAAGCTAACTAGACGGCCATTTCAGCATGTCAGCACTCTTTCAGTATGAACAAAATACGGGGCACTACGAGGAGGTTTAACATGGATGGAGATTCTGAGAATGAATAACAGCCATGAAGCAAACAGCTATCAGGTTGACACAAACGCTATTTGTGTGCAGATCACAGCAAAACAGAGCTAAACTAGACAACAGAAGAAGTAATCTGGAATCATTTAACCACCGTGCGTCAGAGGAACGCAAATTTAAAGTGGGGGGGTTTACACCCACTTGACTCGTACTAGCCGGCTAGCTAAACGTTGACAGCTACTTCACAAACCTGGAACGGAAAGAAACTCCAGAGACTTAACTGACTATTTTCTTGAGAACCTGGGTGACAAGTCAGACAAACCTGAGCTCCAATCAAAGCCTTAAAACTAAAACCTACCCCCAGCCTCCTCAGTAACACCAAACTTAACACATTTTACTCGATCTGAGTTCCAGTTATCAACTACAGCTTCATTCAGCATCTGAACTATTGTAGACTCGCGTCCCATCTAGGTTGGTGAACTTGTAATCTAGCCGAGACGCACTGGGGCTAGCTACCTAGCGGCGCAGCACCGCGTTTCTGGACAGCGGCAGCATGGCGCTACTCACTTTTCCGTCGCAGACTCCTTGCTGGTGTCATTGTGGTGGCCTTGGCCCGACTTGGAGCACAGGCTCCTTGTGCCGTGCCTCCTGGCGAGACGCTGCGGGGATGGTCGTCTCCATCCGGCGGCCGGGTCAGGTGAGGCGCCACTGGCCACCGAACGGAAGCGGTGCGCGGCAGCTGGCGGAGCTTGGTTGCCGACAACACTTGTCAACGGACGCTTCAGCTGAGACTGGAACAACTCCTTGAGCGCTACCGAGGACCGAAAATGTAGCATCTCAATCCGAGAAATCTGAGCGACAGGGAGCCGGAGTAGGATGAGTTCGTCTTATTTCCAGTTATTGCTGAGCGGCTTGCGTGTGTTTGAGTCGCGGTTCTGCTGGTGACTCACCAGACTGGAAAACCGCTCGTTGTGCTGAAGCTCGGGTCCTCACACCGTACGGTGATTGGCTTACGGGGATGCAACTCTGCATCTGATTGGCTTTGAGTGCTGTCAGTCTTAATAGTTTCCCCGCCTATGGCTTCGTACAGGGACATGTGTACATGACCAGCGACTGGTTGCCTTCGTGTTTATTTTAATGGAAAATAAAACCACTCGGTTTGAGACGCGGTCTGCTTGAGGTGGTGATGTAAGCATGATAGCAGAAAATTACGTTTTTATATGCTGGATTAAAAAAAACCATTGTATTCTTACAGTGAGATGTGTTCTCTGCAAGCAACCCATCCTATTGCAAGAGGAGCAGAGACCAGCTACAAAGCGCCCGGGAAGCATCTCCAGTTCTTTTCCCCTTTGCCTTGCTCAAGGACACAGATTGGCTTATTAACTCTAACCTTCATGATCTTCTTGACGGTGGGAGGAAACAGACACATGGGGAGAACATACGAAAAGTCCACAGAGAACGGATTTGAACCTAGGCCACTGTGGTTAAAAAGACAGAAACATGCAGCCTTCACCCTACCAGGAGAGCCATAGAGGGACTCTTGAGCAGCTCTGCAAACTCAAAAGGACACACAAAGGCTGGAATTGGAACCCCAGACCTTCATGCATAGCAGGATGTGTCTGTGGAAAGGAATATTACATGTTTTTGGGGGGGTTATTTTCCACTTTTATTTGATAAGGTAGTTAGAGAAAGACAGAAACAAGAGAGGGGACCAGATGCAGCATAGAGCCCGGGGCAGATTTGAACTTGGGTAAAACATCAAACCTATGCTGGCTACACCCTACCAAGTAAGCCAACGGTCCTCTGAGAGTGGCAACCGTAATTCCAGACCGAAAGGACCCGAGATGGAATTCGAACCCAGGACCTTCTCTCATAGTGTGGTGCGTCTGTCTAAAGGCAGAGCAGAATATGAGACTTCTGCTGTGGTTTTCCACCTATGTTTGATAGGATAGGGGAGAGAAAGACAGGAAATGAGATGCAGTAAAGGGCACAGGTCAGATTTGAACCCGGGCCTCTGGGCCCCTCAGGTGAAGTCATGCAAACTCAAGGTGGAAGGGATCTGGGATGGAATTCGAACCCAAAGCCTTCTTGCACAGCGTGATATCTCTGTGTAGATGATTTACGGGGAATATTTTCCACCTGTTTGATAGTGTAGTCTAGAGAGAGGCAGAAGAGACTGAGAGGATGACGGTGCGCAGTGATCCATTAGTGTGATATAATTTCACCTATCATTTGTGAACGTATTAGGGTCATCTGCTCAACCTGCTGTATATAAATCATGCTTGGATGAGTACAGCTATTTTCATCTATCGTGCACACAGTCTGGTGTGCCTGTGAGCAGCCTGCACCTATCTGGGTCCGGACAGACGGACGGACTCATAGCGTCCGTCTGGCTCTGTGAAAGGAGACCGACCGCATGATTCATACCTACCATGTGATGCTGAGCTGACTGTCAGTGATGGGGGACCAGTGGTGATGGCCTGTCCAGCATCCAAAGCAAACCTCACCCCAGCACAAAGGTTACACGTCCTATTAAATTGCACCACTCCCCTTCAGAGCCATTCACAAGGGGAGCCGTCTGGTTCCTCGGACCTGTCCGCTCCACCACAATAGCAACATTCGGCACCATGCCGCTGGCTCCTCTGTAAACGGGCTGCATTGATTTTCTCAAATATAACTGCAAACAAGCTCACCGTGTAGCAGTAAGGAGCGAGGTCCTGCACGCCAAGGTGAACACATGAGTCAAGTCGCCTCAGTTTGATCCTTAACACATGGCGGTGCTATATGGAGGTTATTCTCTATCAAAACACTGAGTGTAATGAGTCAAATTTACGTTGAAATTGGATGAAAAACCCTCCCATCATTTAGATCTTGCTGTTTTCCAACACGCATGTTTGGAAAGTGTGCAGACAGTTCGTCTCACCGGAGGCCACCACAGTCTGCAGCGCCGCTGAAAAGCATTCACGGTCTTTGACTGCCACCACATGGACAACCTTAGTACTGCAGGCATTACTGCTATGTATTAGCTGAAGAATTAATTAAGAACGACCTGCTTCAAAGCGCTTCTCGTTTCAGTTTGTTGCCTCCACCACAGCACAGATTGATATGAGGAAGTTTAACCTCAGCTGCCCTTCCTGAAACGCCCATTAACCATACGGATGGGAGCACTCGTAAAGTTCTGGATGCCAACCCAGTACTCATGGACTCGCACCCATGCTTGTCAAAACCTGCTTTTCATAGGGACGGTGCACATTAACATTGCACATTTACATTCTGGATGCTCATTAATTCTTCTTCAATCAACCGTTCCCTTTTTCTCAGGAGTTGCCACGGAAGACTTTATAGTTTCAACCGGTAGATGCTGCAGCACCAATGGCGGTCGTCGTTAACAACGACTCAATCGACTTCTTTATGGATCCTCGACCGGCTTGGTCGAGGATCAACCCGCATGACTGAGCCTGCTTTTCACACGGCAGTGCACATCGATGCAAATTTAGAATGTCAATATCCGCCAAACCCAGCCGCCAGTCTAATGCTCACCTGTTCCACCGAGCGATAACTATTTCAGTGTATTACTCAAGGGCGTAGCTTTTAAAACGGTCAGGATTCGAACCAGCAATCCTCTAAATACTAGGTGGCCGTCCTCGTTATGGGACATGGCGGAATTATGATCGATCTCAAAGAATGTGGATTACGTTGTGCGTCAAGTACTACACTAAACCTACAATAGGCCATTGGTGAGCCTCAGAACAGGGCCCACATGTGACCCACAAGCTATTAGCATAGCCACCAGGCTAATGTTCATCTGTCTTCAAGTAGGGAATATTTACAAGGCTATGCATCAAGTTCACTCCACGACAGAACATCCATTGGGGTCATTTCAACATTTTCCCTGGAAATAAACGGTTTAGTGTCTTGGCCAAGGACACGATGAGCAACTTTCCGAAAGAAACCATGATTTGAACGGTCAACTCTCCGATTGGCTCTATCCTTTACCTGCTTTTGAGAGCCAAATGACCCCCAAAATCGCCAGATTAATTACTGCAAACAAATGTAGTCGGTACTGTGAGCTTCCCTGAGACTAACGACTTTTGGTGGCGCTTGATGAATTCTCCTGATGTGGCCTTAACTCCACCCCTCCGGTGCTTCGGGAGGTATTATAACAAACGCCAGACGCTAGTATGATTTGTCAGACAGGTCTGATGGCCTCTTGGATGACTTCAACATCACTGTTCTACACCCGGCGCTGCATTTATGGACAAAAAATGAGACACTTAACGATTTAAAACCTTGAATTCGTGGCGCTGCTGTGTGTGTCTGCAGACTGAGGAAGCCTAAAGTTGGTGGGTTTTATCGTTCGGTTGTGTCTAGAATTAAAAAGGGAAAGTCCACCAACATTTAAATGCAAGCTTTTCGTTATGCAAAAATCAAACCTTCACCACGACTTATCTTCTCTTTTAACTTTTTCCTATCAGCCCCATGAGACAGAAGGAGGTGAAACTATCATATCAGCAAATCTGATGGTAGACTTAGCTTCGCCATGTACACCATTCAGACTCGTTGTCTCGGTTAAGCTAGGTACGAGAACCACACACGTGGTTTGATTCTGAGGCGCAATCAGGGGTTGAAATCCGCCATTGTCACCAAAACACACGATCAATAATCTATGATAATATATGGAGAAGCCTTCCACGTGTTGTAGCTTAAGGTGTAGATGTGAGAAATGCAATAATCGTAGTTCACCGCATCTCCCCCTATTGTAAGGAGAGCTAAGCCAGTGTTACAGAAAGGCAGAGACAAACAAACCGAACCCTAACTTAGCTGAAGGGAGGAGAGGCGATAATTCACTAAACACCCACATCTTCTCAGAAGCAGTCAGCTTCCTGCTCCCTTTTCAAATGAGGGTGATGGTGCGCTGCGCTCAGCAGATCCCTCCCACGCTGCTTAGCGGCTGGCTTCCGCCCACCGCCCGTGGAGCCGCCTACCACCGCGGTTGCCGGGGCAACACACCATCAGCGGTGACGGGCATTGGGGGAGAGAGAGGAGGAGGGAGGGTGAGAGAGAGAGAGGAAGAGAGGGGGGGAGCACCACACGGGGCTGCTGCCACTGAGAGCGGTGTGGCGTGGGTGTTCACTAGCTGAGCCATTCTCCCGAGAAAATCTGTGCATGTGTGTGAGAGAGAGATGGGGCATGGGAGGAAGGAGGGAGGCGGAGAGATGGAGAGAGTGGGATGAGAGAGAGAGATGAGGCGAGGGAGGAAAGGAGGGAGTGAAAGAGGGGGAGATTTTAGGAGACCTATGTGAAAAGGACCTGCGTCAGAGTGAGTCATCAGCCAATTTCACAATGTGTTGATGTGACGCGGATGCAAATGGCCGGCCCAGGGATTTGTCTCTGCTCTCTCTCTCAGGAAGCCCTGCATGATGAGAGCAGGCCCGGCCTCCTCGGCCTTCCGCCAGTCATCGATTTCCATTCCACCCATAACTCAAAGCTCTGACCTCCGTCACACGCAGTGATTTGTTATATTAACCGAGCAGAAGCACCTAAACGTCTCCTTTCCCAGGGCTCCTTCTGCATCCTGGAGAACTCCACTCACGGAAAACACCCCATAGACAATAACATTGACTAGATGTGCTGGGATTTAGCATCCAAGCTGTAGAAAATCACCAAGTCAGGGTACAAAACGGTATTTTCAGACTAAGGCTGCACGTTTGTTGCGTAATTTTGAGCGGAGATTGTGTATTTTTAGCCACCGAGGTTGCTCGCCAGAGTTTGAAGTCCGGAGGGTGGATTTCAGAGACTGCGGACACTCCTGCTGACCGCTGATACTGGAAAACATGAACTTCTGTCATGTTCAGGCCCTGGAGAGTGATCTTGAAAACAGTCGGAGGATTTTCCCCTACCTCCCACTATGGACACAGTCTGGGTTGTTGTTGGTTACTTGAGATGTTTGGCATCTAATGCCTTGCTTAAAAGTTGCTTATACGGAGGGAAGAGTGAACCAACACACACACACACACACACACACACCACTAGGATCGTCCCAGCTGGTCCGGTCAGGGGGTTGTAGACCAGTGGTGTTCCAGTCCGAGTCTGCTACCCTGACCTTTAGCTGATCCTGCCCACTTCCCGTAACACTAAACCCACTCCCTGTCAGTGTGGCCTTAAAGCAACAGCAGCAGATTCTCCTCTCCAGGAAACCAGACTCCACGTCGTGACCACACAGTCTCCCTCTTCTTCTCTTTTTTTGACGACACGTCAAAAAAGAGACACGCACGGTGAACTTAATGCTCCTGCCTGTGCCCCTGAGCAAGGGATTAGGAGATGGCTCCTGTGACGCTGCAGCTGTTCCTATCCAATAGGATGGGATAAATGGGGAGAGCATATTTCATTGTATGTATGTACAATGACACAAAGCTTCTTCTTTGGTTTCACTGTCTCTTGTGTTGCCATGGTCACTTTTAATGCATTGCTCCAGTTGTGCATCTACATATTAAGTTTATGTGCAATTGGGTTTCTGGGTGATACTAAATTTAATCTAAAATATTATTTTACCATGTCTTCATCTGTCATCGTATTGTCCTTTTTCAGAATTATTGTATTTACCAGTTATTTGTTCATATGTGTATATATAAAGATAATACACACATAT